>PVJS01062478.1:0-10727 GCA_004027185.1 Glis glis | reverse complement strand
CAACAACAAAAAAACAAAGTGAAACAGAGGTGGCAGCTCGCCAGGGCAATATGGAGTCTTCAAGGACATGCCTAGTTATTTTTCATATAACAGTGGCTTTTATGAGAAGGAGGTGAGGAAGCCTAACTAACGCCATGTTTTGACTATCCCCACACTCTCCCCTTTTAGGGTTGTCCCACAATCCATGAGATTCCCGTCTTCCAGGAGTGCCCTGAGCAAGGTGTGAGGAACATCATAAACAAATGGCACAACGGCACTACAAACTGCAAAGCAGACTATAAAGCCACAGGCAACGACAAAACAGGTCATAAGGGATGTTCAGCAGCCCAAGGTTAGTGAAGCCCATCGCTATTGCAGAGGGTCACCTGTGAGCTGCTCAACATGCTGAGTTTCAGAGGTCAATGTGGATAAGACTTGCCCAACACCGTGCTGCACATCAGGTATATCAACACAATACTCTGAACCCACTAAGGCACACAAACACCTTGTGAATCTCAGAGGATGTCCAAGACCATCAAGTTCTGTAAGACCACCTTCCTTATTTGTGACACTTCATCGTTCAACAGAGAGAGAAAGAGAGAGAACCCTGTGGGTATCATTTTTTTTTTTTGCGGTACCGAGGATTGAACGCAGGGGCGTTCTACCTCCGCGCTACACCCCCGGCCCTATTTTTTTATGCTTTATTTTTTGAAACCGGGTCTCACGAAGTTGCGGAGGTCCTTACTAAGTAGAGAGAGAGAGAGAGAGAGAGAGACAGGGAGAAAGAGAGAGAGAGAGAGGGAGAGAGCTGAGGCTGGCCGCGAACCCGGGTCCTCCGGTTTCTGCCTCCCAAAGTACTGGGATTACAAGTGTGCGCCACCACGCCCGGCTGGGTATAATTTAAAGCTATAGCCATGTGCAATGTCAAAGCATTAATCTACCTTTGATTCACAATGCTAACTCCCTGTGGGGAGAAAAGTGCCAGGGGATAGAACCACCAGGCAGTGTACTTTACTCTGTAATGAGGTTTAAAGACAGTCTGATTTGGGGTTTGTGCCAGTAAGATGAAATTTATCCTCCCAGGGAGGTATGACCACCCCCACGTACAGTGTCTTGTTCATTTGGCAGGTAAACAGGGTCAACCATGTTGCGCGCAAACCTAGTGACTGCTCCACAGGCATGGGAAGGCCTCTAAGTGGATGGGCGTGCAGCTGGAAGTGAGGACTTCGTGACAAAACAGTCGGGTTGGTGCAAAGGTCCGACGGCGTCCACCCTATGGTCGTGCCCTTCAAAAGGACTCATTCTATGGATGGGGGCTCGTTGGGTTAGATCCATTGCCTCCACAGTTAGCCAGCCAAGTCTGTCCCAAATTGCAAGTCCTAACCAGGAACAGGCTCAATTCACCTGCTCCCAGACCAGGGCAAAACATGAGTCTCAATAATGTTCCAAACATCTGTTGGGTCCTTGTTGTTCCAGGTATCCAGCCAGGTCCAGTTGGAAGGGGTCACTGGACGAATCTTTTAGGGTAAGCTTCCTGCTGCAGTTATGTACAGTTCTGCACAGACCCAACAACCCAACCGATTGGCAACTGTGGCCAAGGTGTGAGACTAACCCATGAAGATGTTGGTCCAAACAACATTACAGGGGGAAAGAAAGGGAGGTAACAGGTACCAACAGTGGCAAATCCCTGCCATCAGCCAGGATACAAGTGAGGGACATATCTGCAGAGAAGACTATGGCTAGCAGGGGCATGTGACCGGGCTGATCACACCACACTCACTTTTCTTATGCCTGAAACTCTACAGGTTCTATGATCAAGAGCAAAGAGGAGCTCATAAAGAGACAGGGACCACCACAGGTGGGGGCAGGGTGAGGATGTCTCATCCCTGGACCTGTAGTTTACCTCAGCTGTTGTCTCCAAAAGCCAAAAGAATTTTGCTTAGGAAGCCGGGCGTGGTGGCTCATGCTTGTAATCCCAGTACTTGGGAGGCTGAGACTGGAGGATCCGGGTTCGCAGCCAGCCTCAGCTACTCAGTGAGGCCCTCCACAACTTACTATCAGGTTCCAGGCTTTTACTGTCACCCACATTGTCCTTTCCCTGCATGCAAAAGGCAATGATTCAGTCACTGGACCACATCTCCCATAGGTGCTGTCTCTATCCACTACACCCATGGGTTAAGGTGTCAGCTTCATCATTGCCTAGGGAGGCCAGAGGTGCATGTCCAGTCACATGATGTATAGTCACCATCTTTTGGTAGCCTAGTTCCCATAATTCCTGCCAGAGGGCTTTGCTCCACAGGGGCCGATGCATCACCAGCCAGTCATTAGCCTACCGACTCTCTCCACACTGCCAGGCTCTGATAAATGCCCAACTGTCAGTATATTTTGACAACAGGGAGAGTTCACTGTGAATGACAATCCAAACAGTCTGCTGGCTGTTATGCCCATCACCCATATCAAACCAGATGATCTCTGTTGGCAATTGGGAGACCACAGCTGTCCAGCAGGGGTGTGCTCCCATTGGTGTGCCATGCATCTTCTGGTATTGGCACTTTGCCATCCAGGCAAGGACTTTCCTCTGGCCCCTCATTGGGATCACTATCCCTGTAAATGACTTTACCTAGCACTTCCTATAACTCAGCCTTCAGTGGACTTTGGTTTAAAGTGCTTCTCTCTTGGAGGAATGTACCCCACTTTGCTAAAGTAGGCATTTGAGCAGTACCTCTCTGAGGTTTCACCGCTCAGTCTCTAACCCAGCCCTCAATCAGGTATGTATTCTGGACAGACACGGGGGCAGTGGTTGGGATGGAGTCTGTGGCCAGCAAAGTAGCATACAGAGCTGCCAATTGCTTCTCCACTAGTGAGTAGTGGACTTCAGCCTCCTTCCATAACTGGGACCAGAACCCTATAGGCTGGTGTAAACATTGTGACCTTTTCCAGAGGCCCAAATCAAACTCCTCCTGGGTCACATGCACATCCAGATCACAGGCACAGGAGAGGTCAAAAAAACATGCAAAAATTTGGTCACCTCTATGGTCCCTTTGGTAGTGTCAAATGCTTTCTGCTCTATCTGTTCAATCCCACCTGGCCCCTTTCCTGGTAAGGGCAGGAAGGGGGTGTAGCATTTGGGCAAAATGTGGAACAAAAGCCCTCCAGTTTCCTAGCAACATCAAAAAGATTTGTATTTTCTTTTCAGTTGTGGGAGTGGGGTATACTTGAATTTGATCAATAACCATATCCAGTGTGACTTTTGTCTTACCCAACCAGACAATTTTGAGAACTTGATAGACACGTCAGGTCCTTACAACTTGTGTTTATTGACTGCTCAGCCACATGACTGCACGTGTGCCAGCAGGGATGGTACCATCTCTTCTAAGTCTGCAAGAGAATCACTGGTTAACAGCACATAATCTATATAGTGATACTTACAGTGTCCTTCCTGGTCCAGTTTTCCAGGTCTGCTACCATAAGACCATGACACAGTGTGGAGCTATGCAAATACCCCATTTGAAAGCACCGTAAAAGTCCATCCTTATCCATCCCAGGTGAGGGCAAGCTGCTCCTGGCTGTCTGCAGCTATAGTGATAGAACAGAAAGCATTGGCTAGGACAGCCACAAAATGATAAATCCCTAACTGATAACTGAAGTGGTCCAGCAAGTTCACCACTGATGGGACAGCTGCATGAAAGTGGTACTACTTTAAGTCTCTGTAGTCCACCATCATTTGCCATGTTCCATCTGACTCTTACAGGCCACACCGGGTGGTTGAATGTGATCAAGGATAAAAGGTGGAGAGCTAGAGTAAGGGCCTGGCTGGCAGCTCTCCCTGAATTCTAGGTCAGGACTGATAAGGGACTCCAAAGAGGGACTGAAAATGGACCAATCAGGGACCATATATAAGGACCAATCAGGGTCTAGATCTAAGGATCAATCAGGGCCCAGATCTAAGAACAAATCAGAAGAGTTGCCAGGATATATAAGCTAGACTCCTGAGAGCAGAAGGAAGCAGAGAAGCAGAGACCAGCACAAGCAGAGCAGCAGTTACAAGCAGGAAGAGAAGATCTGTGGTGGCTGGGGCAGTAGTAGTAGTAGTAGCAAGCAGGGATGGCAAGCAACATTTGCAGAGCTTTAATGCCAGTGAAGCAGAGTAGCAGCAATAGCAATTTGATGGTGCCTCCTTGACAGCACCAGCAGTCAAGGCCCAGTGTAAGCAGCAAGGTGTGGCGACCCTTTTGAGAACCCTCCCTCTGTGTGGGAGCCCTGTCCCCTTTCCCTGTCTCCTATTAAATGCTATACCCTGATTCCTGTGTCTCAGAAGCTAGATTCCTTTAAGTTTTGGAGACAAGATCCAAGGTAAGCTATGAATCTGTAGCTGAGACTTCCTCGCCCAGACCCAACCCATAGCAGTCCCTGTCTCAGAAAGGGCTGTGTACAGGGCACAGAATCCCCACCATCTTCAATTTGGCTATCATGCCTGGAATCTCTGACTGCTTCTATGGTAGGCAGTACTGCTTTGTCTTGTTCACCCAGCAGGGTCATGGCAGCTGCAGAGGAGGATGCTTGGCATAGCCTCTTAGCACCACTTTTACCACTGGTACTGGAAGGTGAGATCCCCTACCGTGGTTCAGAGCCACAAGCCTTATAGCATATCAACCTCCAGAATTTACTCAGAAATAGGGAAGATATACACCGTATATTTCTGGGGGGAGCAGCTGGCCAATGCTCAAGGGCACCTCAGCCACTTTCACTTTAATAAACTGGCCACCATAGCCATCAATGGTGACTGGTGGCCCCTGGAATTTCTCAGGGTTCCCGTGCAGGAGAATACACTCAGCTCCACTGTCCATCAGGGCGAGCACCCACTGTACATTGGTTGGGAACCAGTGAATTGCCAGTTCTGTATGAGGCCTCCGGTCCCCATCTTCCCCATGGAGACAAGTCCCTGGGCCCACCCCCTATTCAAATTGACACAGGCAGCTGGGGGCTGCTTTCTTTCCAAGGTGGTACTTCTGAAATTTCACTTTCTGGATCCTGGGCATTTGTTCCTTCTCATCACCCTTATTTGCCTTTCATAGGGGCTGGAATCTCTGCTCTGCCTTCAGCTATTGCCGTAGGGACACGAGCAGAGTATTGGGTTTCAGATCTATCCTTTCGGTGTCCACTTCTGTGACCAGGAGATCTGCCCACATCTGAGCCCTGGAAACCTTAATCGGCTTTCCCTTTCCCTTCCGGGGGGCCCTTTTGCCACACCCTTTATCACTACCCCAATTCCTTTCTGCCAGTGAAAGGCCTCAAAATCTCCTAGCCACTCAAGCATTGAAGTTACTTCATTCAAGGTACGGCCCTCATAGGGCGCCAAAAGAAAGAGATCAGGGACCGAAATAGGGTGGGGGGAACACTCTGTCACACCATGTCTCTCATCCCAGCCGTGAAATGTTCTTCATCCAGTCCCCTGGTGTTGAAATTGAACATGAAATTTTTCACTCACAATTCCCTCAGCATCTGAGCCAGTTCCACATAACTTTGCCACTTACTGGTGGATCTGGGCAGGTCCCTGGCATTTGCCCACATTGTGGAAACAGCTTCTATGCCAAACAAGTAGGGAATTATCTCCTGTCCATAAGGATGACTTTTTTTCCATCTTTTTTCACACTGGGAGGTGCATTGTTACAGGGACAAGCTTCTCTATCTCCCACCCCCTGAGGACAATGACATCAATCCCTACATCCCATAACCTTAGCAGCCAAGTGGCTAACAGTTTGGTGGACTTCTAACTGAACTGTCTACCCAATTCTACTAGCTCCATCTGCATATAGGGGTGATATGTTACATGTTCCACCACTTGGAGGGGGGCTTGCGGGTTACCCCAAGGGTCCTGGGGCTGCTGAGACCTCACCTTTGGTGTTACCACTGTCCTGGCAGGCAGGGTAGGGCCACCCTCCTCCTGTTCTTCCAAGAAGCCTGTGACCCTGACTTGAAGTAAGGAGGCTGCTTGTACTGTGCGCACATCTCCTTCCAGCACACGTTTGATTTCTTCCAATGCCTGCCATGGCTGTTTCTTTGC
The DNA here is from genome assembly GCA_004027185.1 of Glis glis. Classification (NCBI taxonomy): domain Eukaryota; kingdom Metazoa; phylum Chordata; class Mammalia; order Rodentia; family Gliridae; genus Glis; species Glis glis. The sequence continues at coordinate 4,684 of PVJS01062478.1, read as the reverse complement.
TTTCAGCACCTCTCGGAGCTCCACTGCATGGGCAGTTTCTTACAGTGCACACTCCATCTTCACATGCAAGACTATGAAAAAAACCCAGCCCACAGCCCCAGCCGCTGCACAGGCACTGCACTTATCAGAGGTCTCTCCCAGCCGGTGGAGGGCCTTTTCAAGCTGAATGGGGCTCCCATCCACTTCAGGCCATGACTGTGGGGGCATCCATGCTCCCAGAAGGCTGGCTACCAACTGCCACTCACTTGAAACTAGTCAGCCCTCCACTCCTCCCTCCAGGGCTGAAGGCTCCATACTGGACAGTGTCAGATCCTACCAATGACTACGTCCAAGTATTGTGCAATAAATCAAGGCTGGGGAGGTTCACGTTGAATCCAGCCAGTTGGAAAAAGAAGCAAGGTGCCAATGAAGGATGAGACATGCCTTCATTTCAGTTGAACATAGGAAATCTCTGCCTCCACTACTCATGGTGGCTGGCTGAGTACGAGAGAGCTTCTCACAAGACTTCCACACAGTGGTCAGTCCCTGTTCAGTTTATATATCAAAGCAGAAGAAAGGTGGCAGCTTGCCAGTGCACAGAGTTAACAAAGTGGCAGCTTACCAGGGAACAGAGAGAAAAACAAGGGTGGCAGCTAGCTGGGCAATATGGAGTCTTCAAGGACATGCCTAGCTATTTTTCATATAGTAGTGGCTTTTATCAGAAGTAGACAAGGAAGCCTAACTAAAACCATGATTTGATTGTCCTCACAATGATGCATTACAAAATACATATTCTGATTCTTTTCTTCTTTTATTAATCATCTTTCCATTATTGAGATATATATTTATGCATTTCCACCAAGGGTTAGCTACTAAAGGTAGAAAATGCAATATTTAAATGAAGCAATATTTTTAACCTCTGGCAAAAAGAGATTGAAGTATAACGTATGTACTAGCCATTTCGAACAAAAACATAAGCTACAGTGACTAATTTATGAAGCTGATTAAAAATCATCAGGTTACATAGAAACATTATATAAACCACAAGAAGAACTCTAGAAGAGGGAAAAATGTGAATATGATGAATATATATTCTGAATAAGAGACAAATTACCCTACTGCAAAGGAGTGTTGAAAATTTCTTCTAATATTTCAGCAGATGAAAAATGAGTAAGCTAGTATTTAGCTCAATTAAAAACAATTAAGTTACAGCTCTTATTGTCAGAACTGGTCACACTGATTTATACTATGAAGTCCTGATGGTATAATGGCATTTGCTTCAAAAAAAGCAAAGCAATACAAAATCAAAAAATGACCCTGAAGCCAGGCGTATTTATGCTCACTTGTAATCCCAGTATTTGAGAAGCTGAGAGAGGAGGATCCAGGTTCAAGGCCAGTCTCAGAAACTTAGTAGGACCCTGTTTCAAAATAAAAAGTGCTGGGGGTATAGCCCAGAGGTTGAAAGCCCCTGGGTTCAATCCTCAATACCACAAAAACAAAACAAAACATAAAAGAATGACCCTGAAGCAGACAAGTAGACTCAGAATGTAATTTCTCTATTTTGGCTAAAAAATTCCATAACCATTTCAAGCATCTGAGAATCATTGGTACACATAAAAATGGCTGGCGTTTAACCTGTGAATTGGCTTAATTCCTTTCTTATCTGTCAAAATATTGTAATCTGGGGAAAACAGAAGCAAAGACACAAATAAATAATAATAAATGGGGTTAAATCCTGTCAGTACCTAAGTAGCTCTGGGATCTATTTATATTTCATTTCCTTTATAAATGTACTTATAATCACTTTTGATTTAGAAAAATGTGATGATAATAATAATAATAGCTTCCAAATACTCAATCTTAGTTTCTTCTATTTTTAACATGGTTTAATGGTTTGGATATAGAATGTTCCACTATCCCTCATAGAAACAAGGTAGCAATTTTGGAAGTGGGGCGTGGTTATTAAGGAGGGGTTCCTGGGAGTGTGGCCTTGGGGATTGTAGAAGGTTCTCTCCTCCCATTGCTCATTGTCTGCTTATGGCTTTTGTGATATAAGAGCAAAGCCTTGCATTCTTCCTCTCTCTACTTCCTGCCACCATGCCCTGAGATCCATAGAACCCAGCCTCACTTGGGCTCAACCCAAAATCTCCAAGAAAAATATGAGCAAATAAATCTTCCTTCCTCTAAATTGTGTGGTCAGTCTTTTTGGATTATAACAGTGAGGATGTTGACTGAGACACATGCTGTATTTCTTTATAATTGATGAGAAATATTGATACATTATTATTTACTAAAATCCATTGTTTATTTGTATTTTTTATTTTTAACCTGATAACCTTTTAAGGGGGAGTTCTAGAATCCTATTCAGAGTTCTACATTACACTTAGTTGTCCTGTTTCCTTAGGCTCTTCTAGACTGTGACACATTCTAAGAATCCCCTTGTCAATAATGATCTGGGCATTTTGCAGAAGTACTTACTGTTCAGGTATTTTGTAGAATGGCCCTCAATTGAGCTTTTTCTGTTGTTTTTCCCATGATTAGGATAGAGTTATGGGTTTGGAAGTAGAAAGTCTCACAGATAAAATATCTTGTGTGATTGTATCATATAAGGATCACATGATAGTACATTATTTATATTGTGTAAATTAGTACTTAGCACCATCTTACTTTAAATTTTGGGTGTCAAGATTCACCACTGAAGAAGAGACCCACCATTTCTTCTGGTTTTTGGCGCCCTTAGGATCAGGTCATCTCTAGAACATGTCCTTCCTGGGCTCGAAGTCTCTGGGATGATTTGTGATGTACCATTTCCTATGAGTCTTACCTACCATCAACATGGCCAACTTAACATTCCAGTTTCAACTATCAGTCTCTAACAAGGTACTTTATACTAAAGTATTAATATAAAATGATAAGTAAATGTGTTTTCAGTCTCTCATTTACTAAATAGGAAGTTATGATGTTCCACTAATGATGAGAATTTTAGAAGTCATGTCAAATATAGGAAGATCCTTAGCAACAAATTATACAGAAAACAAATACAATCCAATAAATTAATTTCCATTATGTCTGGGATTGGAGACACAAGTTGCTGCATTCTGACATGTTTTACTTATTTCATAGTGGTTCAGAAATTATTGATTATTATGCAAGATTTGTTATATGATGGATTGATTATTTGAAGTTCAAGTTTCTCTATTAGTAGGTATTTGCTAGATATTCTTGGAAGAAATGCTGTTGAAGATGTTTCTAATGAGAGAAAACTATTAAAATATTATTTTTCTCTCTTTTTTAGTTCGCACCTAATCAATTGGCTTTTTGACAGCACTTATCTGGAAATTATAAATATTACTAAAAACAATACACTTAAGGTGGGAGGGGGAAATAATATTTCATAAAGTAAAATAAAAAGGTTATGGTTTTTAGTTTAGAATGCATCTGTAAGAACAGATCATGCTTACAGAGCAAATTATACTACAAGATCCCAAAATAATTTTTCCCATTGCATTCTTTATTCACAAGAATAGAAAAAAAATCAATTACTAGATGACATGTACGAGTACTTTTTAGGTACAAAAATGATAATGTGTGTCACTGTATATTTTCCTATAAAAGTATTCATGTGTTCAAACACAATGAAACTAAGAGCCTTAGTCATCTGCTGTTCATTTCCCACTACCAAAAGTCATCCTCCTACAGATTACAATTCATTTACATGCCTAGAAGGAAGAAATTGTTTAAAGAATAAATTCTTAGCTCTCTGAACACTTTTCATTTATCCAGTTTTGTCTAGAAAGGTATCAAAATTTTTTGGCCTACACATACCTGTTTCTTGCCCAGGAGTGACACTTAAAGATGTTGAACTGTAATCATAGCACAGAGTACTTGCTTGTGCTATATTTGGATCTTGTATGGTCCCCAAAGTCCCATGTGTTAAAGGCATGGTTTTCATGGCAGCACTATTGGGAGGTGGTGGAAATTTTGAGAGGTGGGGCCTAGTGGGAGATTCTTAAATTATTGTGGGATTACCCCCAAAGGGAATTTTAAGACTCTGGCCCTGGTTCATGATGTAAACAGTTTTACTTGGCCATATACTGCTGCTGTGATGTGCTGCCTTGCCAAAGGCCCAAAACAATGGACCCAATCAATTATGGATCTCCAAAATTATAATTAAAAGTAAACCTTTTCTCTTTACAAGCACCTCCAATATTTTGTTATACTTATGCAAAGTTAACTAACATGCCTAAATGTAGGAAATGTCCAATAATCCCAATATGCTTATGTATTTTGTGCTATAGAACAAAATAGAAAAATCTAGAAGATAGATATTTTTACTTAAAAGATATAATTTTCTATATTTGAGACTAAAAATATGTCCCACTAACATTCATGGTAGATTGAACTCTAGCAATTAGAGCTGGCAAGTAACCAAGGACATGTGTTAAGAGTCTGTGATGGTTAATTTTTTGTGTCAACTTGAGTAGATTACAATACCAGATATTTGCTCAACAATAGGTCTGGAGGTTTTTGTATTTTTCAAGAAGAGATGAACTTAAATAAGTAGACTTTGAGTAAAACAAAATATCCTTCATTATGTGTGTGTGAGGGGGGCTCATACAATTACTTTAAGTTTTTAAGAGAAAAGGACTGACTTTCCCCAAAGAAAGAAGTCAGCCAGGAAATAGCCTTCACATGTAAGCTACAA
>PVJS01062477.1:0-10729 GCA_004027185.1 Glis glis | reverse complement strand
CACACACACACACACACACAGTTGAGTATCCCTTATCCCTTATCCAAAATGCTTAGGTGTTTCAGATTTCGGATTTTTTTCCAGTTTCGGAATATTTGCATGTACATAATGAGATATCTTGGGGGTGGGACCCAAGTCTAAACATGAAATTCATTTCTGCTTCATGTAAATCTTATACACATCGCCTGAAGGTAATTTTATATGATATTTTTAGTGTACCTGCATTTTCACTGTGACTTGTCACATAAGGTCAGGTGTGGCATTTTCCACTTACAGCCTCGTGTTGGTGCTCAAAAATATTGGGGGGCTTTAACTCAGTGATAGAGTGCTTGCCTCCCATACACGAGATCTGGGTTTGAACCCCAGCACTGAAAAAAAAAAAGTTGGATTTTGGAGCATTTTGCATTTCAGATTTTGGGATTAGGGATGTTCAATGTGTGCGTTTGTGTGTGTGTGTGTGTGTGTGTGTGTGTACACATACATATATGTCTACTCATTTCTTAGTATACAAGGGAGATTGATACCAGGATCCTCTTCAGATACCAAAATCTGCAGAAGCACAAATTCCTCATTTAAAATAGCATAGTAATCCCAGTACTTGGGAGGCTGAGACAGGAGGATTGCAAGTTTGAGGCCAGCCTCAGCAACTTAACGAGAACCTGTTTCAAAATTATGAAAAAAAATTTGTAAGAAGGGCCGGGTGTGGCTGGATGTGGTGGCACACGCCTGTAATCCTAGTACTCTTGGAAGGCTGAGGCAGGAGCATCACAGGTTCAAGGATAGCCTCAGCAAATAGTGAGACTCTCATCAACCTAGCGAGACCCTGTTTCAAAATTAAAAAAAAAATAGGGCTGGAGGTATAGCTCAGAGGTAGACTGCCCCTGGGTTCAATCCCCAGTACCAAAGGGGAAAAAAAATAAAAACCCGGCATAGTATCTCTAGGTATCTCCTCCCGTATACTTTATATCATCTCTTGATTACTTATAATATCTAATATGATGTAAATGCTATGTAAATAATTGTACCACATTATTTAGGGAATAAGGACAAGAAAAAAGTCTTTACTTGTTCAGTACAGATACAATTTTTTTCAAGTATTTTTAATCTGCAGTTAGTTGAATCTGCAGATGATGAATCTACAGATAGGGAAGACCAACTATTTATTTTTGTGCATTTATCTACAGACATGTGTGTATATGTATGTGCATATGTACTATATAAAATGAGATAATCTACGATATTTGTGGAAATGATGACATGTGTCTCATTGTATCACTAGCATCCGTTTTACATGTGCTGTACCTTGTCACCACTCTGCATGTGGATGGCTGCAGAATGGGGGAGGGCCGCATTTCCACTCAGCTTCCTCTTTGGCACCAAGGGCCCTCGTGTCTGGGAGATGCCCCCACTTTTGTGTAGAACAACATCCTTTATATTGACCGCTAAAATGCCTTAAGCCCTAAAAATAATTTATCTTTAACAGTGTGGCATTTGGGCTTTGTGGATGTGGAATAGTTTTTAAGGGTACGTGTGATGATTGGAAAAAAAAATCCTTCTTTATTTTTATGCGGGAATTTGATTCACACTTCTTTACATCCACAATCTTCGCTTTTGCTTTTTAAAAAAAAAATAGCCATCACTACACACATCTCCCCATCCTTCACCCATCATTAGTATTATGAGGTTTCCTGAAGGTTGAACATTTTGTGTCTGACTTACCCTCTTTCCACAGAACACAGTTCTATTTACCAAAATCTCAAATTACCATGGTAACTATCGAGAGTCCCTAAAATGTATATTGCTTTTGCCGTCCCCAGCCCACTCCATGGTCACCACAAATGGCCACAGAGATCGCACAAGAATAACACCCTAAGAAAACAGCCGCCCAGCCCTGAGCCGTTCATTTCTTTCCATCGTGTGCATCTTGGGGGAGACTGAATAGCAACCCACACAGATGATAAAATCCTCAGGACAGACCGTTGTTACTCCCCAGACAGGGAGTGCTGTGTGCGCCTCCTCGTCGTGCAGGGGAGAGAAGAGGAAGTGTCGAAAAACGGAACAGGAAACAGATGGGAGACACGATCTCTCAAAACTCTGAAAATTCTGACAAACCTCAGACCAGCCTGGTTACTGGAAGATTAGGACAAAAAAACTGAGATCTGTGCATTCACCAAAGAAAGGCCAGCCCAGGCAGGCTCAGCAAGGGGTGGGGCACGTGGATGCCAAATCCCAGCCTGGGCTTCCGGTCAGCAGAACAGAAAGGAAGTGAGAACCGCGACGATGACTGAGTCGGTTTGGGCAAAGATGGGGAGAGAAGACTGACATTCAAGCGATGGCTGTCTCAACCTTAGCGTTGCCGTTGCCGTGATAGCTGAAATCCCTACCACCATGTGAGTTTGGGTAGAGAGCACTTCTTTTTTAGTTAAGAATTCAGAGGTCAACCGGGTGTTATGGTGCATGCCCGAAATCCCAGTACTTGGGAGTCTGAGACAGGAGGATCTCAGGTTCAAGGCCAGCCTCGGCAACTTTGCGAGGCCCTCTGCAACTTAGTGAAACCCTGTTTCAAAAACAATCCAATAGAGCTGGGGGGGGGGGTTACTCAGAGGTAGAGGGCCTCTGGGTTCAATCCCCAGTACCACCAAAAAAATAACAATAACAATAATAATAATAATAATAATAATAATTTAGAGGTCTTCAGAAATCTTTATTTACTAAGAATTAAGCCCATAATGGTGACTGAAGGAAAAGGACTCAGTTCACCCTCATCTGCAGTCTTTAGGGCTCATGTAAGCGAAAGAAGCTGAGTCTGAATTCAGCGTGTTAGGGACATCGGCCATAACCCCCACACCCCCACTGCAGACACATCAAAGAATCCAAATGGCATCATTAAAATTCACCTCAAAGCCAGGCGTGGTGGCACACGCTTATAATCCCAGTACTTGGGAGGCTGAGACAGGAGGATCGCAGGTTCACGGCCAGCCTCAGCAACTTAGTGAGGCTCTCCATAACTTAGTGAGACCCTGTTTCAAAACAAATAATAAAAAAATAGGGCTGGGGGTGTAGCTCGAAGGTAGAATGCCCCTGGGTTCCATCCCCAGTACCGCAAAAATATTAAAATAAAAATAAAAAATAAAATAAAATTCACCCCAAGTGCAATTATTTGTCTAAAAAATTATTCTTACATCCCAACTCAAAGCCCAGAGAGAAACTTTCCGGGTGGGAACCAAACATCAAGGCTTGAATTTTGCTTCCCTTCGCTAGTTTAGCAAGTGGGGGGAGGGGTGGAGAGGGAGGGAATCGCTCCCCACCAACCAGAGAGTTGAACCTGCGTCCTGAGGAGACGCTCACATCTGACCATCCAGCTGACCCCCCAAAGAAGCCTGATAGCAAAGCCATCCAGCATCCCAGACACCCCTCCCCCTGCCCGCAACTGCATTTCAACAGTGACCTTGCTCAGCCTGTGGTCAGGAAAGAGCCTTTGAACACATCTCCAGAGCTACAGCGATTAGAAGGGCTTTGATTACCCCGCTCAGCTGGTCCTCCTTCCCTCTATGACTCCTCTCCCCTCCCCCAGCCCCTCACAAGCCTCCTTTCCCCATAACTCAGGCAGATTTTTTTTAAAGCAACCCATTTTTTTTCTCTCTCTCTCTCTCTCCCTCTCTTTTCATTTTCGTAGAGCATCCTAAACCTCAAGATGCGATTCACGCTAATCCTGATTTGTTTAGGGTTTATCTTCATTATTAATTCCAATCATGCAAAGGGAAAAAAAAGTGCTACGGGCACTAGTTTGTATACAAAGTTTGGGTGTCTGTGAAAAGAGCCAGAAATTCCTGAGAAACATATTTTCTTTAGATAGCTCTTAAATCCAAACAACTTTTCTTTTCTTGTCTGAAAATATTCCTTGAGATGGGACCCGTCCTTAACCATTTCATTTATTAGTATCGGGATATCCCCCCGTCGATATCCTTTGAAGCTGCTTCCTGCATTAATCTGGTCTTAATATGGATTTAGACATTTACAATGGAAAATAATTTGGGTTGAAAAATAATCTCCCTTGATAAAGTTAGAACCCCCTCCCCACCACCACCACCGCTGTCACCATCTCTGACAGCCGGGGACAGAAGGAGATTCTTGAATATGCATATTGCAGCAAATGAAAAGCAAGACCAGCAGGGTACATGTTCTATTTTATATTTGTCAGCTGTTATGACTCACAGGAATTGAGTGATAGCCAGGGTCTTGACTTGTTTGAATGAATTCATCATCGTTCGGGACATATGAACAGTTATTTGGTGACCAGGATGTACTAAAAATACCTTGTGTTGGAGTGAGGGAAGGTTCTCTTTTGGGGAGAGCAGCCAGCATCCATCTCCCATAGACGGGCTTTTCAGTAACTAGCAAGACTGGAAGAGACTGGGGTTCCCACCCCATCTCTCCACTCCACCCGTCTCCCCTTTTGCATCCCTCAGTCTCTTAACTGGTGTAATGCTGGAAATAGGAAGTTCCCATTTCTTGGGGTAGGTCCCCCATGAGGCCAGCATTATCAAGTGAGCCGCAGCATATGGAGACTGGAATATGTTCATGGGAATGTACAGGAATTTGGATTAGACCTCCAAGTCTACTTTGTCAGACCTCAGCATGTAAGGCAGACTTAAATGTGCTTTGATTTCTTGGGGACTTGCAGAATGAAACTGGGCTGAATCCAGTTACTGCCCCTCCAGGAGTGGAAAATATGTGGCGTGGATGCCATTACTCCCTATTCTTATATCCATGGCAGACATCACTAGTGGAGTGCAGCATGCCTCCCCATTGAGCAGGAGGCAGCCTCTGTATCCTGAAATCCAAATCGATGGGTCCCACATTTCGTCAAGGACTTCCTCCAACAACTTGCTTCCAACTGGTCCACCTCATACATCCCTCCTCAGGCCCCATGTGCGCTCCTGGTACTTGAGCCACGGGACATTCTCCACGTGCGATATTTCCTTCCTACCCAGGAAGCCCTTCCCAGTCATTACCCACCTCCATTTCCCCTCTACTGTGCCTGTCCTGATGAACTAATGCTCACCTTCACCCCACGTCCCTCACCACTTCATGTGTGTGCTGTGGAGAGGACTGGGGATTGAACCCAGGGGCATCCTACCTCCGAACTACACCCCCAACCCTTTCTTTGTTTTATTTTTTGTTTTGAAACAGGGTCTTACTAAGTTGCTGAGAGTCTCCCTACATTGCTGAGGCTGGCTTCGAACCTATGATCTTCCTGTTTCAGACTCCCAAGTACGGGGAGTACAGGTGTGTGCCATCACACCCAGCTCACCACTTCTTATTTATGTTGTGCATTTTGTTTTAATACCATTTACCTCTTTCCAAAGTAAGATAAATTCATTGTAGAAATTTTATAAAATATAGCTATGCCAAAAATTAGAAAATTTAAATCACTTATAAATTCCCTGAGGATATACACATTGATGTATAGGCTTCCAACTCTTTTTATGAAATATTTCTGGGTTCTGTATGGAAAAAAAACATAAGTACAACCAGGCGTGGTGGTTCACACCTATAATATGAATACTTGGGAGGCTGAGACAGGCGAATTACAGGCTTAAGACCAACCTCAGAAACTTAGTGAGAACCTCAGCAACTTAGTGAGACCCTGTTTCAAAACAACAAAAAGGGCTGGGGGTATAGCTCAGAGATAGAATGCCCCTGGGTTCAATCCCCAGTAACACACACACACTCTCTCTCTCTCTCTCTCTCTCTCTCTCTCTCTCTAATAGATGATAGATAGATGATAGATAGATAGATAAATATATATCTATATATAGTTGAATATATATATTCAACTACTGTGAATACACATATATATGTGTGTATATGTGTGTATATATGTGTGTATTCACAGTAGTTGAATTTTATAATTTTTATATCTAAATTATACTTCAACTGATCATCTGTCTATAGATTATGCATATGAAAGTATATAGAGTATGCATCTCGATTTTATATGCATGCATTTTAAACAAACATAGGGACTTCATATTTTATGCATTATATATAAAGTCTGTAAACTTTGTAATCAGTTAAGTTTTAGGTCCTAAAGCATGTGGCTAAACGTCTTTATCTGTATTTCCAGCATTCCAAAGACATTTCAGTGTGTTTTCCTGTTCTTCTTTAAATTATTAACAGCTTTATTGAGATATAATCCACATATCAAGCAATTCGCCCATTTAAAGCATACAATTCTCTGGGTTTTAGTGTATTGACAGGGTTATGCAACCACCACCACATTCAATTTTCAAACATTTTCATCACCCCCCTAGAGAAATCTTACTTTCACCCTCTTCTAAAACCCTCTCAGCCCCGTGCTATGGGAATTTCATGTAAATGGAAGCACTCTTTTGTGATTGGCTTGTGTCACTTAGCCCAATGTTTTCTTTTTTTTTTTTTTTGGCACTGGGGATTGAACCCAGGGGCATTCTACCTCCAAGCTACACCCCCAGCCCTATTTTTTATTCTTTATTTTGAAACAGGGTCTCACTAGGTTGCAGAGGGCCTCACTAAGTAGCTGAGGCTGGCCGCGAACCCGGATCCTCCAGTCTCAGCCTCCCAAGTACTGGGATTACAAGCGTGTGCCACCATGCCCGGCTCTAGTCCAATATTTTCTAGGGTCATCTGCATTATGGCTTTCCTCCATTCTTTTTTATTGCCAAATAATATTCCATTGCATTTGCCCATTCTGTATAGGAGTTTCTGTTTTATTGTTGTTCTCATGATGTCGATTTCAATACTTCCCTGATTGGGTGCCATTCACATCTCCCATCTGTGCACAATTTAGTTGTGCCAGGGATTGCTTTTTGTAGTTCTGAATTTGCAAAGAAATCCAGTTCAATAGCCGGGCGTGGTGGCGCATGCCTGTAATCCCAGTACTTGGGAGGCTGAGACAGGAGGATTGCAGGTTCAAAGCCAGTTTTGGCAATGTAGCGAGGCTCTCAGCAACTTTATGAGACCCTGTTTCCAAATAAAAATAATAAAATAGGGCTGGGGGTGTAGCTCAAAGGTAGAATGCCCCTGAGTTCCATCCCCAGCACCAAAAAAAGAAAGAAATCCAGTTCAGTTCAACAGATGCATATTAGGTATTGAAATGTGCAAGGTTCTTTGCTAGAAAATGCTGGAGATACACAGGTGGATGGGCACAGTCTCTGTTATCCAGGAATTTACAATTAACGTCAAATCATAAGAGCAAGTCAGATCCATGAGTCACTGTGATACCCTTAGCTTTGAATTATCTTTTATTATTTATTTATTTATTTTTTGTGGCACTGGGGTTTGAACCCAGGGGCATTCTACCTCTGAGCTACACCCCCAGCCCTATTTTTTATTTCTTATTTTGAAACAGGGTCTCACTAAGTTGTGGAGGGTCTCACTATGTAGCTGATGCTGGTCGAGAACCTGAATCCTCCGGTCTCAGCTTCCCAACTACTGGGATTACAAGCATGCGCCATCACACCCGGCAATGAATTATCTTTTAACTTACATTATCTAGATGTAGATACATAGATGTTTTCCAAGTTTGTTTCATGTATTTTTACATTGATATCATACTATTCTTTAGGCTATCCCCAAAACAGAAACTGTGGGTTTTATTTCTTTTCTAGTATAATAATATAACAAAAATTACAGCAACTACCATTTACTGTGCATTTGTTTTACTTGATATACAAAACAGTGTATATGAGGTAGTTATTGTTATTTTCATTTATTGATGCAAAACTGAGGCTTGGAGCAAAAAGGAAACTAGCTAGTAAGAGGCAGGGGCAAGCTGGGTGTGGTGGTGCACACCAGTAATCACAGTACTTGGGAGGCCGAGACAGGAGGATCACAGGTTTGAGGCCAACCTCAGCAACATAGTGAGACCCTTAACAACCTAGTGACTCCCTGTTTCCAAACAAAATATTAAAAGGGCTGTAGCTCAGAGGTAAAATGTCCTTGGGTTCAATCCTCAGTACCACAAAAAGAAAAAAAGAGGCAGGGGTAAGACTTGATTCTAGGTCCGTCTTACTTCAAAGCTCCTACACTTGACCACTTGGCCACAATAGCCCCCAACTCTAGGGAGGACCTTCTAAGCAGCCAGAGATGACATTGTCCCCTGTCACTCTGGCCAGTGGCTCTGCATCTTGGTCCGGGCAATCTGAACCCATCTCTAGGGGTGGAAAGATGAAGTCAAAGAGTCCTCAAGCATCCATCCAGTGACATTTGTAGTTGTGTTCGTTCTGATACTGATGATGGTGGAACATGTAATTCCCCAAAGAGCTCCCTCTGCTTGGGACCACAAATCTTTGGAGCTACCATTTTGGAATCAAGCTATAGAAAAAGCACTTACCACAAACTAGGAACCACTTGACCCAACCCGTGCCATTCGACAGTGACATGTCAGATGGCAGCATTTAAGTCCCTGGGCCTCCAGAACTGTCCAACCACTTTCCCAAGACATGCTCGACGGTAGTGCACTGTCGTCTTCAACAAGAAGTCAGGTTGAAGTCGGGCGTGGTGGCACACACTTGTAATCCCAGTACTTGGGAGGCTGAAACCGGAGAATCCGGTTCGCGGCCAGCCTCAGCTACTTAGTGAGGCCCTCCGCAACTTAGCGAGACCCTGTTTCAAAATAAAGAATAAAAATTAGGGCTGGGGGTGTAGCTTGGAGGTAGAATGCCCCTGGGTTCAATCCCCAGTACCGCAAAAAAAAAAAGTCAGGTTGCATCTGTGGATCTACTTATCACAAGGTGCTCAATAAATATTAAATAATAATTATTGTTTCTTTCCCATTCCCTGACAGGATAAAATAATGACTGCAGAGACATCAAATGCGAACTGCTAGTTGAAACATTAATTGTGGGGCAGTCAGAGATGGAGTAGTAGGAAGTTGTTCGGAGCAGAGGCAGCACTCTGAAATCCCTGTGAAAGACATAGCGCAGTAAGAACAGAGTTCACCAATGCCAACTGCCAGAAAGGGCCGAGCAAGAGGCCCGCCGTGCAGGGGCATCGAGTGGACTCCGTTCACTTCCCGATCACCTTGGCACACAGCATAGGTGTCCAGCGAGTGACCAACTGAATCAACTAACCAGCAGAATTGTTCTTAGGGATATTTAGTACAACATGCTCAAATGAAGGCCCCAAAGAGTAGCAACAATAATTACAAGGTTATTGATATCTGTATTAATAGCAGTGTGCTATATTAATGCAATTACCAGATAATATTAATAATATTAATATTGATGTAACTTGTGTGTGTATGTGTGCGTGTGTGGTACTGGGGTTTGAACCCAGGGGCGTTCTATCTATGAGCTATACCCCCAGCCCTTTATATTTTTCTTTATTTTGAAACAGAATCTCACTGGGTAGCTGTGAGTCTTACGAAGTTTCTGAGGTTGGTCTCAAATCTGTGATCTTCCGGTCTCAGCGTCCCAAGTACTGAGATTACAGACATGTGCCACCATGTCTGGCCATATAATAAATAAATAGTCATAATAATTGATTATATTGGTATCTCTGCTGATTATAGTACATTAATGCAAACAAAATAAAATATCAACAATTACCAGCATTTCCTTGGCATTAACTATGAGTCAGGTAATAACAATAAGATGTATAAAGCTGGGCATGGTGGCGCACACTTGCAATCCCCGTACTTGGGAGGCGGAGACCAGAGGATCCGGGTTCGAGGCCAGACTCAGCTACTTAGTGAGGCCCTCCACAACTTCATGAGACCCGGTTTCAAAATAAAGTATAAAAAATAGGGCCGGGCGTGGTGGCGCATGCTTGTAATCCCAGTACTTTGGGAAGCAGAGACCGGAGGATCTGGGTTCGCAGCCAGCCTCAGCTCTCTCTCTCCCCCCGTCTCTCTCTACCTAGTGAGGCCCTCCGCAACTTCATGAGACCCGGTTTCAAAATAAAGTATAATAAAATAGGGCCGGGGGTATAGCGCGGAGGTAGAACGCCCCTGGGTTCAATCCCTGGTACCGCAAAACAATAAAATAAAATAAAATAAAAAATAAAAAATAGGGCCGGGGGTGTAACTTGGAGGTAGAATGCCCCTGGGTTCAATCCCTGGTACCGCAAAAAAAAAGATGTATAAATATACATATATCTCATTTAATTCTTATTTAGATTACCTATACTTATAAAATCTCATTATATCCTTAATTATGAGGCAAATGCAGTTACCCTTTTTTTTCCTTTTTTTTCAGTATTGGAATTGAACCCAGGGTGCTCTACTACATCCCCAGCCCTTTTTATTTTATTTTGAGACAAGGTCTCAGGCTAGCCTTGTACTTATGATCCTCCTCCCTCAACCTTCTGAGTAGCTGGGATTCCAGGGGTGTGTCACCATGCCCAACTTAATCTCTTTTTTTAATAATGAAGTGGAACCATACAGAAATTAAGTAACCTACCCAACATCCCACATTTAATAATAAAAAAAAAGCCGGGCGTGGTGGTGCACACATGTAATCCCAGTACTTGGGAGGCTGAGACAGGAGGATCACAGATTTGTAGCCAGCCTCAGCAATTTAGCAAGGCCCTCTGCAACTTAGTGAGACCCTGTTTCAAAATAAAAAATAAGCGCCGGGCATGGTGGCGCACGCTTGTAATCCCAGTACTTTGGGAGGCGGAAACCGGAGGATCCGGGTTCACGGCCAGCCTCAGCTCTCTCTCTCTCTCTCTCTCTCTCTCTCTC
>PVJS01062476.1:0-10727 GCA_004027185.1 Glis glis | reverse complement strand
CACAAAGTTGCGGAGGGCCTCACTAAGTAGAGAGAGAGACAGAGACAGAGAGAGAGAGAGAGAGAGAGAGAGAGAGACAGTGAGAGAGACAGAGAGAGAGAGCTGAAGTTGGCCGCGAACCGGGATCCTCCGGTCTCCGCCTCCCAAAGTACTGGGATTACAAGCATGTGCCACCACGCCCAGCTTGTCTGTAGTTTTGATTGTAGCCATTCTAGAAGATGTGTAAATGTATGTTATTATAGTTTTAGTTTGCATTTCCCTAATAACTAATGATGTTAAGCATCTTTTCATGTGCTTATTAGCTATTCGTGTATCTTTTGGGGAATGTGTTCTCAAGTCATTTATTCATTGTTAAAATTGGGTTGTCTTCTTTTTATTGAGTTATAATACATTGTTATATGCTCTAGACACAATTCTTTTTATCAGATATTTGGTTTGCTAATATTTTTCCAGTCTTTGGCTTGATTTTTCATTTTATTAATGGTGTATTTTGAAACATAAGGTTTTGGATTTTGATGAAATCCAGTTTATCAATGTTTTAATGTACTGTGATTTTTGTGTTCTGTATGAGAACTCTGTCCAATCTGGGGTCATACGAATTTTCTCCTATGTTTTCTTTTGAGAAGTTTTATAGTTTTAGTCAGGAAACTTGGGTGAGATATTACAATGGATAGTTCTAGGCAGTCTGAGAGCAAAATCAAAGAGAAGACACTGGAAGAGGAAGGTAGAAGGGTTTAAAGAAGAGCTCTCTCTTTTACATTTTGTCTAGATTCAATCTCTTGACAAATGAGAAAAAGTTTTAGATTAATTAATGAGGAAACCACATCTGATCTGATCAAGAAAAATATAAATATTACCTGAAAATGTTGCCTTTATCCAGAGTTAAAATGTCTGCTATAATGTGTGGGTATAAATATGAAATACCATGGAAATGCACAAAAGACATTCAAAATAACATCATTGACACAGTCACTTCATGGATGGAAGCAAACACAATGGCTTGATGATAATTTGTCACTGGATGGAATGTTAAATGAAAGAAATCTGGAGTTGAGATGGATGAATACCAGATGCACATAAATGAAGTATGGCCATAAAGTGCTAGGAGGCTTTGGGTATCACAACAAACCTTGGCGAAATATCACATCCTTGCTGCATAAAGGCACCCAAGGAAAACCAAAGACTGTTAAATATTCCAAATTCATTTGGAGGGTCAGGAGGGCTTTGCGGATCACGGGGTTCTTCATTGTTGTCTTCCAAGTGCCATTCATAAGGGCTGAATCTGCTGACTAGGAAAAGAACTACACTGACTCCAATGTACGCGAAGACAATACACATCCAGATTTCATAAGCCAATGGATCCAGAAATGAGAATACGCCTGGTTTTGATTTCTGAGGCTTCTTTATCATGATGGAGATGCCGAGGCTCATAAATGGCTTTGAAAAATCTATGACTTCTTCACGGACCAATGTGATAGTGAGTGGAGCAACAGCTATATCAGCTCTCTGAAAAACAAATGCATATATAACTTTCAGAGACAACATTTTACCCAGTCATTTGTCACCTAATACTTCTTTGGTGGAATTATAAACTCTTAAGTCATCACAACCAATGAATTTGTCAATGCTTAGGTTAGAAAAGTGGTAGCATTCAATGGGTTCCAAAGTGCTTTAACTCGATGGTGAATTAAGGAAAGGGCACTTGTTTTTTGTCCTCTGAGACATATTGGCTTAAGGCAACTGACTCCATTTTTTTTCCTGAACTTTTTTTGCTGCCTTGTGACCCAACTTGTACTCCCTTGTGACATATTGCTGTTTATCTGTTGCTTTCCTATTTTAAATTTTCATGCTCTTCTCTCTTATCTCCCTCCCTTGACTGGAAACGTTTGTGGAGCAAGCATAATAGCCTATACCTCTTATATTTGCTCCCTCCCACCATGTAATGCAACACAGGGCCGTAGTATTCAGTTTAGTTTTTGAGTGTTTGCTATCTTGTATTATTTTTGAATTACTTTTTGAGAGTATATCTATTAAAATATAGATTGTTTGAAGGAAGAGACTCAATCTTCTATTTTTGTATCTATCCTTGCAACAGATGCTAGACAAAAAACCCTGTAGATGCATACAATTGTTTATTATTGAATATGTATGTGAAAATATAAAAGAATTCTATGTGGGCAATGACATGGGTAAAACAGTTATTAAAATACATATTCATTTATATAGTAAGCTGTATTTTCTAATGATGAATGTCAGCATAGCACCCACATGTGTCAGATCAATAAAAATAAATGTCAGTGCATAATTAACTCAGGTAAAAGTAAGCCACAATTTTATATTAATCCCATGAAAACAGGCACTGGGGATTTCTGCACTTCTTTCTTTTGCTTTCCATAGCTGTTCCTTTACAACAGAGGTAGGTTTTAATCTACATCCAGGCTTTAAAATTCACATGTGGGAAAAGCTTGTGACTAAGGAAGGCTTAGGGATGGTATATCAGATATGAGGTGAAAACATCAATTTTGATTAATTTTTTCTATGTTAAATACAGTTGTGTCTCAATATCCCTACCAGCGGGGAGAAGAGGGGGAAGAATGGTGAGATCTTAGGTAGAGTATATTTTCAAGGAAATGAAGTTTTACTGCCTTAGTTTATATATGATAACTCAAACCAGTTGAGAAATACTTCTTCATTTTAGGGGAAATGCAGGTGATAACTGCTAGCTCATGTTTGAGTGCTTACTCTGTCTGAGACACTGTGCTAAGCCACATATGTGTAATTTCATTTAATTCTCATAGCAACCTTGACATTGGTATAATTATCATTCCCATACTAGAGGTGGAGAAACTGAAGCACTGAGAGGCTGGGATTAGAACCCTGGTATTCAGATTCTGGAACTCTCTCTCTCTCTCTTAACCAACATAATGTTCTCTACAGATACTTGTAGGTCTTTGCTATACACTACTTTTATGTGCAATTATCAAGTCAGTCAAGCCCCCTCAGGTTCATTCCAATGAATATCTGAATGCCTTTTCTGTGTCAGGCACTATTCTAGGTGCTGGGATGAACCAGTGAACAATGCAAACAAAATAGACAAAAATACTTGCTTGCATGAAGGGCATCCTACATCTTTTACATACTAGTGGAAGTTTCAGAAAGCATGTGTTTATTGAAACCAACAGCCTACTGATCAAAATTAAACTCATCATCTAACACCTCAAAGTAGATTCTTCTCTAAGTCTGTGAATTATGCTTATTCTAAACTTTTCCAAGTTCCTAATCCTTGCCAGTCCTATTTCCTCTGTAGATGATTTTTGCTTCTTTCTTTACTGAGAAGATGCAAGTCATCTGATCTGAGCTCTGTCGCCTCAGTGTCCCTCTTCTTCTCAACATATTGCTGGATCTTCACCCATTCCTTCTGTGAATTTCCATCTTATAGAATGTGACACTCTTGCTAAGATTTAATCTGCTTATCCCATGCATCCCATATTTGTCTGTCTTTTTTTGTGTGAGTGATACTGGAAATTGAACCTAGGGGCTTTCTACCTCTTAGCTACATACCCAGCCCTATTTTACTTTTTATTTTGAAACAGGGTCTCGTTAAATTACTGCACACTGCTGGCCTCAAACCTGTGATCCTCCTGTCTCAGCCTCCCATTCTGTCTTCTTAAAACCCAGCTCCATCTATTGTCTCTTTTACATCTTTAATTTTTCCTTTTTCTGTCAATCTATCTCAGTGGTTTTCATAGTGTGGTCCCTGGACTAGCAGCAAAAAAGTCACTTGGGAACTTGATAAAGATACTAATTTTTCAGCCCACACCACAGAGGTATGGAATCAGAAACTCTGGGAGTGGGGCTCAGTTAGCCTTCCAGGTGATTATAATGCTTACCATAATTTGAAAACCATTGATTTATCTTATTCACTTAAAGTCATACTCAGGTATTTCTGTTTACTAACAAACAAAAAACCTATCTTCCCACCTGATCCTGCTATGCTCATGACGACATTACTTCTGTTCCTATCACCACCAATGTTCTTGAATAAACACACCTTTACTATCTCTGAATTCAGCCCTACTTTCTCCTTATGCCCCTGAGATCTAATTTCTAGCTCCTACAATTTACTGAAATTGTTTCTTGAACTAGATACATAATTATCAAATTTAAAGACCTTCCCTCAGACATACACTGCTCATGTGACACCACTGGCCTTTTGCACTATATGTCCTCTTTCCTTTGTTTTCTGATACTGAAGACTACAGGCTCTCCTAACTCTACACATATTCCTTCTCTGGCTTTTCTTCCTAGTTCTGCTCTCTCAATCAAGGTGTACTTTTTACCCCCACCCCCGAGTCTATTTATGGTGCCTGACTTTGGAGATAATCCATGAAGGTTTTTGGAATAAGAAAGATCCTTTAAGGTTCTGTCCTCCACCCCTGCCTCCCCACCCAGTATTATCATCTGTGGCTTAAACTCTCAACCCCCTGCATATGATTCCAGAATGTCCAGTTCTGAGGCAGGAATTTGGGGATACAGAGAAAGAAGATATACTAAGTCTGAAAAGAGAAGCACCCATGAGACAATGGAATGAAGGAATTGCCCACAAACTGTGGGAATGCAAAACAAACAACTGATGAGCAACCCAGCCTGTGTCCTTGGCCTGTGTTCTTACCTGCAGAAAATTAGCATGATATGAGGGAAATGTGCAAACACAAGGATAACTGGTGCAAATTTGCATAACCCTGCCCTGACTCCACCTCTAGTCCACCCCCTAGCTACTGTCTCTCCATAAATATTAACACTCCAGACCAAGGTGATGTTTCTCATGAGATGGCCCGCATTCTCCCTTGCATGTGCATTCTTTGCTTTACCCCCAAAGATTCTCACTCTCAAGATAGCACACATTCTTCCTTCAATGTGTCTCTGATTTCCTAAATAAATCTCTGTGCCTCTGACAAATCCTTTAATTCATTTCTGTGATATTTGTCAAAAATCTCACTTATTCTCAGTTGAGGCCCCCCTCTCTGGGATCTCCTAGGACTTCTTCCAGTGATAGTCTCACACTGTTGGCTGGATGGAAAGCCAAAGACAAATTTTACCTATTTTATCCTTTTGCCTGGCGCTAGACCTGATCCTAGGAACAATGGCTGCTGAGGAGAATGGAATTGGCCAGAAAGCTAGCGGGTTTTTTTTGGCAGAGAGAATCTGAATAAACTAGAAAGAGTCTTATAATGCCAAGAGAATTCATAGATAAAGCCACCTCCTCTCCTTGCCAACATGTCTCTGCCTCCTGCTCAGAACATGCAAATACCCCTCTAGTATCATTTCCCATTTGATCTCATTTGAATTTAATTACTTAGTTTAGCTGTTTTTTTAATCTTGTAAGTCTAAAAGATAGTCTAGGAGAAATTGCCAGTTTTTGTTTTTGTTTTGTTTTGGAAGGAAGAAGCAAAGGGGGCATTTGTGTGAGAAAATCACTTTGAACTGAATTTAAGGGAATGGGGCTTTTTTTCCAAGCAGATACAGAAAGGAGTTTGAGAATCTTGGCCCCCTTTAAAAGAAAAAATAACTGAGTATCTGAAACACCCATCACAAGGTAAGCACTGCTAAATACTAACAAGTGAATCTCTGTGTGGTGAGACAGAGAAAGCATGACTTTTTGTTGTCTGGTTCTCAGGAACATTTAGTAAAAGAACAGATTCCCAAAGGAGGCCATGCTTAGTTTGAAGTACTTTTGAAATCACAAAAGACAACTGGAAGAATCTGCTCCCCTCAGGCACTTGCCCTTTTTCCTCAGCCTAGCATTTCTATAGCTTTTCTCAACTGTTTCTTCCTAAGGAGCTTTTTCAAAGTAGGTGGAGCTAATCTGTTTTTTGGAGTGCGCTTACCCAATGAAGAATGGCATTAAATCTGTGCTCAATTAAACCTTACTGATGTGGAGCAGGCTCCAAAATGAGAATTCTCCATACTGACCCTGAAAGACCCCCCCAAAAAAAGACCCATAGATGGAAAAAGACAAAGGAATAGTGCCACATGGAATGAGAAATGAGAAAGTTCAGCCAATAGAAGGGAAGGGAGATACTGTTGGAGCCTCAACGACAGCCAGCCAGTAGGAGACTTAGCAACTACTATCTCTTGTATGCCTGATGAGGGACCAGATCAGCAGACCTGGCATATTAGCTCAGAGCCAGCCTTGGAGAAGTTGTGGCCCTCTACCACCACTATCCCATCCTCCATGTTAAAAAAGAAACACTTATGATGGTTGGTTATTTCAGAGTTTAGGACCTGCCTTCCATTATGTATGTGGAGTAATCAACTTGATTATTAAAGAAAATGGGGAGGAGCAGATAATTAACATGTATCCCCAAATACCCATTTAGCTCTCCTGGGACTGCCGTAGCATGCAGATGAGGAAGGTCACTTTCAAGGCAAGTTAAAGATTTAGGAGGCCAACACTGATGAAAAATGGAAAAGAACAACTCCCCAGAAGGAATTCCTTTCCGGGAAGTCAGCCGTGGTTGGGAGAGAGTATGGATGGGGCTAGGAAGTGGGTGAAATTCTGACTCGATAATGAAGTGTCTCTCTTGTGGTGTCCTGAACCATTCCAATGGATTTTTGTCCTCAAGCCTCTGTGCTGGTAGCTGCAGTAGGCAAACCATTTTCAATAACCTAGGTGGGTAAGTGGTCTGTACAAGGGTGCTCTAGTTGACAAACAAAGCCCAACAAAAGGTAAGAGTTCAGGCTAAGAGTTTGCTGGTGGTTTTGCTTGCATCTTGACTACTTAAAGGATTTTAATCAAGTGGCTTTAGAGTGGCTGTGTGGGCTCAGTAAACACATTAAATGAAGTTTGATTTTTCCACTTACCAGTGGCAAACCCAGAGCAACTGCATTATTGGAGGAGATTTAGCTTGAGGGGGTTTATAATCCTTTTCATAGGTGGGTTGCCAAAGTTATGAATTTCATAAAACTTAAAAGCTAACAGACTTATATGTATAGGGATGATGCACTTAAGAATCTGATGGGTTTTAGGTAGAGATGACAGCCACCATTTTAAAGCACTTTCTGAAAACAAAGAAGACAGAGAAAGGGAGTAGACAATGTATTGATGTGTAATGTATAAGGCATTATATATTATCCAAGAAAAGAAGTAGACAACATGACCTGACTCCTTCTCTCTGTATCAAGTATTTACTTTGAAAAGTTTTTTTTGTGGTCCTGGGGATTGAACCCAGGGGCATTCTACCTCTGAATTACACCCCCAGCCTTATTTTTTTAAAAATTTTGAAACAGGGTCTCACTAAGTTGTTGAGGACCTTGCTATGTTGCTAAGGCTGGCCTCGAACCTGTGATCCTCCTATCTTAGCCTCCCAAGTACTGGGATTACAAGTATATGCCACCATGCCTGGCTGAAAAACTAAATGTGTTGGAAAAGGAGCAGGGCAGAATCAAGCTAGACAACAGGGATATAATTGCTGTGTGTTGCCAATAACTGCTTCATTGGCTGTACTCTATGAGATGCTTACTGTCTGTGACTGTTAAAATCTGCAGAAAGGGATGAGGCCTATTTAAATCCATGCAACAATAAGCAGTATCACAACAGGATTTCCTCATTTATTTATCCAGAACAGATGTCCCAGTCTAGATCTATTGATTAGGATTCCTTGTCCTTGGATAGATGACAGAGTTAAAGACAAAGTAAAGATAAAGGAGTTTCCTGGAGCTGGAGCCTTGTGAGACTAAATTAGGTTGGAAATATTTCCCTATCCTCTCTGCTCAGAATAGCAAACTTCCATGCATCATTAATGCTACTTCCTGGAGTTTATATGCATCATCTGAGGGAGAGGGACACTTTTATCAAGTCACCAGACCTTCTACTACAGCTCAGTGTCATCAACTGAAGACTAGAAGTGAATATATGGTATCTGTTACTGGACCCTTACTTCTCTGCCTTTTAGCTAGGACAGAACGACTTTCTGCCTTTTTTAAGATAATTTCTTATAGGCAGAGAAATGTCAGTGCAAATAGTATATGTAGAATTGCCATTTGTCCTGGGAGTGTGAAGGAGTGTGGGGACACCTAGGGAATGTGACCTGGAATAAGCCATCCCCTCCACCCCTTCTCCATCCCAAGCTCTTTGTGACCACAAAGGAACCAATCTGAAAAGTAGCTTGTTTGGCTTTTTTCCCAAAGCAACCCACTCTTTAGTCTTAGTTCTAACTGCTAAGAACATAAGGAACATGGTAGCTACCCACTGGGAGGTATCCTCTTCTTAATTAGGGCCTCAATTTCTTTCTAGCCCTTTTCAGGACTCTCTTTTCTGTTAGATCATATATGCTCTCCAAGGGTGGAAAGCTCCAGCTGTCTACATGGGGTTTTCAAATATTTCAAGTGATAAATAGAGATTTGTATACTTTATTCTAGAGGCCACAGATACATAGGGTGGGTATCCTGGATGGAAAAGCTCACTATCAAACTAGATTATAAGCTTCTGATAGCCAGGCAGGGATGCCATATCTGATTGATACAAAACTAATCTTCCCCAAATCCAACAAGCTTGGTGAACTGCGCCAGTGTGACCCAGTGGACAGAGCAATAGACCAGGAGTCACGAAACCTGAGTTGCCAAGCTTTGTGATTTTGTGACCTTGTCAAAATCCTCCCACCCTTCCTGTCACCCTGTCCTCTGTCAGGCTTTATTTATTTATTTATTTATTTTGGTTTACCCAATGGGAAGTTCTTACATCCATTCTTGGATGGTTCCCATTGTCATCTGTAAAATGAATAAAAAGTTATACTAAAGGTTGTTTAAAAGCCCTGCTTGTAAGAAAATGTTCTTTTTAAAAGCCCTCTTAAAACACTAGCTATTTGGGAGCCATAAAAACTTGTAGTGTGTAAGCCATTTGTGCTGGGGCAATTACCATGTGGCAGTGTTACAGGACATCCAGCTCAAAATCAAAACTGCTAAAAGCAGGTGGACAGTTTCAAGTCCATAATGTTCTGAAGGGCTTACATAATGGGGCACATTGTGTCCTACTGACGTTTGTTTCAAAAATAGCCTTCTTAGAGATACAAGGTGCCCCAACATCGACTTTGATTTGAATTTCTTTAGAGAAAAAAAAGGCCATTTAGGAATCATCTGAAAAGAGTCTGATTGGCTTCTTTATTCTTTAACAAATTTAATTCATTTTGACTCTTTTTTGAGACTTTATGGCAGATACGGAAATCTCTTTTGCAAAACTTTCTTCGTCTCTGCCTTTCTTCATTTTTCCCTGCTCTGATCTGTTTTACATACTAAGAGCATGAGGAAATACCCTAAAGATAAAGCAGTGCCTATCTGTGTAGTTTTCATATTCACTGCAAGAAATAGTTCCCTATTCTCTTTTTTTGCTCATTAAACACTCCTGGAAATCATTAGGGGTTTTCTGCCTTTCTTTTTCTTAAGCAACTTGCAAACCACAAGAGGTCAGGCCTGACAGAAATGAAAGCCAGTGTTTTCATTTTCCTCTATTTCTATCATTGGTAAAGTTGAAAACTTCCCAATACTAAAAGATTAAAACTTCTAAATGATGATGAAGACACATTTAGCTTATGAGATCATCTTTTATAATAGGAAGCTCTTACTCTAAGCATGATATGAATACCTATTTTTCATAGCCACAGGTTTTAGAGGTAAGTAGAATTTAGCAGTCCACTCCAATGAGTTGGTTTGCTGTCACTTCTCTAGAAGCACCTTGTGTTATAAGCCCAGAAAGCATCAGAAATTTGTTATATTTAGGAGGAGGAAAGAGGACATTTTTCTAAGAGCCTTCCCAGAGTATTGCTGTTGTCTTTAGTAGAAAGAACTGGAAGGAAAAGATGGGAAGGATCCTCTAGAATTTTTGCCTTTTCAAGTAGAGAGGTGGCATGTTAATTACTAAACAAATAAAGGGCTCTGTGATTCTCAAGCTCTCCCACTCACAAGTAGATGAATTGGAAAGAGGAAGAGATATGTAGAGGCTAAATGAGTATAGTACAGAGGACATGCTAGAGGAGAAACCAAAACCCAATGAGAAAGCTGGTTCTGAGCAATGTCAGGAAATCTGTCTTGCTCTATATCACTGTGTCTAAGGTCTTGCTCAATGCTAGGAGGGCACTGATCTACTTACAGAGTGTGACAGATTTCTTTTGAGACATTAGTGAGCTCTGGGCATTCCACCTTGATGGGCTAATAGAACTCAAGGAATAGCTCATGTCAGATATCCTGGGTCAGTAGAAACACCCTAGATTTTTTACGATGCTACTATAGCCAAAAAATGTCTTCAGAATGGCCAAGATTTATAATGAATTCCAGCTATTTTTCAGGATGGGATGGACCTGAAACAACAATTTGGCTGTTGGGTGTTACAGTGTAATGGTTAAAGCAAATGGAATTCATAGCCAAGTATCTGTGTTCAAATCATTGTGTCAATTCTATGGTCAGAATGTCTGTGTCCTCTCCATTTATATGCTGAAATCAAACCCCTAGGGTGATGTAATTAGGGAATGGGGTCTTTAGGAGGTGATTAGGTCATGAGACACAGCCTTCACAAATAGGATTATTGCCCTCATAAAAGAGGCTTGAGAAGCCGGGTGTGGTGGCTTGTAATCCCAGTACTTTGGGAGGCGGAGACCGGAGGATCCGGGTTCGCGGCCAGCCTCAGCTCTCTCTCTCTCTCTCTCTCTCTTCCTCTCTCTCTCTCTCTCTCTCTC
>PVJS01062475.1:0-10728 GCA_004027185.1 Glis glis | reverse complement strand
CCAGCCTTGGCAATTTACCAAGGCCCTCCACAACTTAGTGAGACCCTAAAATAAAATAAATAAGAAATAAGAAATAAAATTGGGTTGGTGGTATTACTTGGAGGTATAATGCCTCTGGGTTCAATCCCTAGTACCAAAAAAAAAAAAAATAGGGCTGGGGGGTGTAGCTCAGAGGTAGAATGCCCCTGGGTTCAATCCCCAATACTGGGGGTGGGGGGGATGATCAGTACTTGATGGGGACCAGGTAGCTCAGAAGGCAGAGGAGAGTCTCTTCCCAGGGAACACACTTTCCAATAGGTGGGGACACAGTGTCTAGTTCCATAACCCCAGTCTAAGGGGGAGACAAGCCCCACCCTGAGTGGTGAGCTGGAAAGGTTTATAGTAAACTGAGCAGAGAAGTCCTGGAGGGGACTCCTTGGTCCCCTCTGCTCCATCACTCCCTCCCTGAATCCCCACAGGCGGTTCTATGACTCGGGAGCTATCATGCTTCGGGAGGAGGCCACCGTCCTCACCGGGATGCTCATCGGACTGAGCGCCATTGACTTCAGGTGGGGTCATGGGGTCTGCATGGTGGAGGGGGATGTTTCCCCCACAAATATCCACACCTCCATCCCTTCACACCCTCCCAACCCTGCGGCTCTTCTGCCCCAGCTTCTGTCTAAAGGGCGAAGTCCTGGACGGGAAGACGCCCGTGGTCATCGATTACACGCCCTACCTAAAGTTCACCCAGAGGTGAGAGGCCCCATTATCGCGGTGGGTACCGTGCCAGCTGGCGGGAGATGGTGCAGAGCATCATCCCGGAGTCGCTGCCTAAAGGGTCGGGTGTGGGTCGCTGGTGGGGCTGCTGCGCAGGGCCGGCCCTACGCACTGCTCCCTCTCCAAGCTTCGACTACCTGACCGACGAGGACGAGCGGCACAGCGCCGAGAGCAGCACGAGCGAGGACAACTCGCCCGAGCACCCCTACCTGCCGCTCGTCACCGACGAGGACAGCTGGTACAACAAGTGGCACAAGATGGAGCAGAAGTTCCGCATCGTCTACGCGCAGAAGGTGCGCGAGGAGCGCGCGGCGGGGGTGCGCGGGAGCTGGGGTGGGCGCTGGGTGAGCGGGACTCGGCCGCAGCTGGGACTCGCTCCGGCCGTCTGGCTGAGCCGGCGCCCCGCAGGGCTACCTGGAAGAGCTGGTGCGCCTGCGCGAGTCGCAGCTGAAGGATCTGGAGGCGGAGAACCGACGGCTGCAGCTGCAGCTAGAGGAGGCGGCGGCACAGAACCAGCGCGAGAAGCGGGAGCTGGAAGGCGTGATCCTGGAGCTGCAGGAGCAGCTGTGAGCGCGGCCGCTGGCCCCGGCCCCTGACCCCAGCCATATCGCCCCGGGGAACCCCGTCACCACTCGCTGACTAGCATCCCTTCCCTGACACCAGCATAAGCCTACCCCTCCCTGCAATGCCTTCCCTTGACCCCAGCAGTCGGCTTTCGTGTTACCCGAGATCAGCTAGAGTGGCCCTCCAACATTACTGCAGGGACCCCAACATTTACTCACAGGGCCTCTGATGTCACTCAGTGACCTTCAACGTGACTGCCTCACCCCCCCCCCCGTTCAACACCTCTGATCTGCACCCTCGGTCCACCACCACCGTCACTCTCAAGTGACCCCTCACCTCATCCCAAGGATCCCTGTAACATTTCCTCCCTAAACCTCATCGTCCAGCACCACCTCCCAAGACTCCCCACGGCCCTCCCCCACCATCCCAACTGACTCCTATGACACTCCATTATCCTTCCACCCACAGCGCCATCTCCATTGCTGGCCAGGATCTGCTCCACTGACCTCAACACTGTATTCCCATTTTTGCTACTCAGGTTTCCTTCCTAACCCCTGCCCCCACCCCTTGCTGAGTCTCCCTTCCCTATTTCTGCTCCCTATCTCAGCCAGGCCTGACCCCCCTCCCCCTCCCAGGACAGGTCTGATCCCCAGTGACCACGCCCCCCTGGCCCTGGCTTCCAAGGAGCTCACCACATCCCTGGTCAACCAATGGCCCTCGCTGGGAACACTCAATGGGGCCGAGGGTGCCAGCAACTCCAAGCTCTACCGGAGGTAAGCCCTAGCCAGACTCAGCTTGTGTCTGAGTGCTGCCCCCGGTAAGAAGGGCCACGAGGGTGTAGGCCTCGCCTGCACACCATTCTCCCCTCTGCTGCAGACACAGCTTCATGAGCACGGAGCCGCTGTCAGCTGAGGCCAGTCTGAGCTCTGACTCCCAGCGCCTGGGAGAGGGCAAGCGGGACGAGGAGCCCTGGGGCCCCATCGGTGAGCCTCCCCCCCTGGCACTCCACACCCCTCCAGGAAGGGCTTGAGTCCTGGAGCATGTAGTCAGGTTCTGGCCAACCCCCTCATTCAGCCCTTCCTGAGCACTTAAAACAGCAGTGAGGAGCTTGGTTTGGGGTGTCAGGCAGGATTCAGTGCACCTCCTTCCACCTCACTGAGCCCCATTCCTATAGTAAAATGGGAATGTTGTTAAAAAATAATATCCAGTATTGGCATATAGCTCAGGCCAATGGCTTTTTGGTATCTGACAGCCTCCTGGGGCTCACAAATTCCTGGGGAATTTCTCAGCCCAACTAATTTGCTCTTATCTCATGCACACTGTGAACTGCTTACCTGACCATTGTTTCCCCCTTCTCTTTGGCTGCCAGGAAGCTCAGAGCCAAATTAGTGGCTCCCTTCGGGCGAATACCCAGGACTTCAACGCATGCATTTTGTGTTGACCTCACCCCTGGCTTCATCTTGTTTTTCCCATCCCAGTTTGCCCTGTGCCCGGACTTCCTGTCTTTTTTATAACCACACTGTATTGGATGACCCTAGATCTTCTTTGAGACAAGGCAGGCTGTGGATGTGTAACCCACCACACTGTTTGTGATTGTCTGTGTGTCTGTCTCCCCCACCAGACTGTGAGCTCCGCGAGGGCAGGGACCACGTCTCTCCGTTCTCTGTATCCCCAGTGCTTGGAACAGAGCAAATGCTCACTGTGTGTTTAATAAACGGACAAAGAGGATGAACCTCAGGGGGAGACAGAGACATAAACTGATGATTACAATACAGTGTCCCCAGCACCATGCATGGCACAAGCACAAGCACAAGCACAAGCTTAATCAAGGCTTAACTTGAAAACCACAAATGCTCCAGAAGAGAACAAGGAAGTCTGGGGGAGCTGGGCATGGTGGCGCATGCTTGTAATCCCAGTACTTGGGAGGCTGAGACAGGAGGATCCGGGTTCGCGGCCAGCCTCAGCTACTTAGTGAGGTCCTCCGCAACTTAGTGAGACCCTGTTTCAAAATAAAGAATAAAAAAAAAATAGGGCTGGGAGTGTAGCTCGGAGGTAGAATGCCCCTGGGTTCAATCCCCAGTACCGCAAAAAAAAGTCTGGGGGGAGGGGAGTGTGACCTGAAGGCTGTCCCTTTGCTGCCCACCCCTGCACACCCCTCTCAGGACTCACACACATGCAGACTGGTTGGCCTGGCCTCACCCACCCTCTCTCCCCAGGGAAGGACCCCACGCCCTCCATGCTGGGCCTCTGCGGCTCCCTGGCCTCCATCCCCAGCTGCAAGTCCCTGGCGAGCTTCAAATCCAACGAGTGCCTGGTGAGCGACAGTCCCGAGGGCAGTCCAGCACTGAGCCCCAGCTGAGGAGCGGCGTGGGCAGTGTCAGCCCCACCCGCCAGGGGCCACGGACTCCTGCCACCTTCTGAGCCCCCCAGTCCAGGCCACCCTTCAAGAACGCTGACCACCCAGCTAGGGGCCTCAAGGGGAAAGACAACCCTTGCCTCTTGCCCATTTTAGCTTCCTGCCCCAGGAGATGGGGCTACAAAGGGAAGGGGGGGTCAGGAGGCCAGGGCACTAAGGCATAGCAAGTCCCCCTGGGGAAGCTGCTCCATTCTTCTGGTGACCCCAACGCCTGGCTGACTCTCTGGGACTCCCCTTTGCTCATCTCCCACACCTTCCTCAGGAGCTGATGGCCCAGCCTCAGCACCCCCGCTGCCCTGCCTCTGGCCTGTCCCTGTGTACCTTCTGGAGTCACTCCTTCCCAGCACCCATGTGGGGGACCTGAGGGGATCAGGCAAATAAAAACCAGAGGACCGAGGGCGGCCTCATCTGTGGGTCTGGGGCAGGGCCCCATGCTGAGCTTAGCAAAGGTAGATAGAGTCAGCGCCTGGCCCAAAACCAAGGTGACAGAATTAACGTGTGCCAGGTGGACCACATCATTTGGTGAGGGGGGCTCTTCTGTATGACACGCCCCAAGTAGGGAGTCTACCCAGGGGAGGACAGAGTCATGCCCTTTTGGCCTGACCTCTTTAACACCTACTCAGCCCCAGGCAGAGGAGAGGTGAACTCCCTGGGGCAGGGTAGGGACCAACCCTGGGGGGGGGTTCCCCTCATGGACTTGAGCAACTCAGCTTTAGCCCAAAATTGCAGACCTGCCCATAAGGCCAGAGCCTACAGTTAAGCAACCCTCCCTCCTCCACTGTCACGGGAGTGTGCTTTCGGGGCAATGTCCACCACTCTCCCCAACTCAGCAGACCCACCCTGAACTGAAAGGAGCTCACTGGCACAATGTCAACTTGTCACCTCCCTCAATTCTGGGTCCTCATCTTAACCCGGCATTGAGTTGGGGAGAGCTTCTTTGTGGGTGCCACTCTGGGTGCCACAGCCAGCAGCAGGGCCCCCCCCAGGTGTCCCACGTTTGCTCAGAGGCTGGTGCTCCCCTCCCCCATGCCTAGACGCAGCAGTCACAAGTTCTGCACAGAAGTTCATCATCTTTAGACAGGGAATAAACAGGGCTGGGAAGACTAAACAGGACCTGGGGGACCCAGTTACAGCAAACACAAAGGGCAGGCAGTTGTCAGATTTGGTCTTGAACTTGGGGTATGGAAAAATGATGATCTTGGAAAGGGGGAGCAACAGGAATCGAGGTGGGCCTGAGGAAGGCCTGGGCAGCCCAGGGCCTGGGGACAACCCAACCTGGGGCTCGTGGATGGGAGGGAAGTGAGCCCCCCAATGCTGAGGAAAAGGCACTTGGCTCAATCTCCTGGCCCCCCTCTGTGGAGGAGCTGAAGTCGCCTCCTGGCCCCTTTCAATGGCCCAGACGCTGTTCCTGGTTGAGCCTCCGGAAGAAGCTTTTGCCAAACTCATAAGTGCTGATCATGATGGCACAAGAGGGAGCAGCCTTGATGATCCTCGGGAGGAAGCCTGCAGAGGGAGGAGAAACTGGGTTCAGGGCTCGGGGTCCCAAGTGCAGGGACACAGGCATACACAGACAAGACACCCACCTGCAAAGAGTCCCCTGGTGCCCGACTCGGCCCGGATCCTCCTCAGCAGCAGCCAGGTGGAATCCACTCGTGGGGGCTTCACTGCAGGTTCAAGGCCAACTCAGCAGGACCCTGCTTGTCCCCTGCCCCCCCACACACACCAGATTGGCAACTCACCTCTCACAGCCTCTACAGCTCCCAGCGCGACCTGCCGCTGCGTCTTCACCACGTCAAAGGGTAGAGTCAGGATGGCAGCCACCTGGTGGGGTTGGAAGAGGGCTCATCTCCATTCCCAGGATCCCCCAGGCACTCTGGTGACTCCCTGGCTGGGAGGGACGAAGGCCTCCCAGGGTTGGCTAAACAGCAAGTGACCCCATGACAGGCGCTCAGATACTGCCGGGTGGGGACTATTCTCCCAGCATCTCCACTGACCCTCTCAGACCCCTGCAGGCCACCTCCACTGGCCTCACCCCAGCATGACTCACCGTCCCTGAGATGCCGCCAGCCACAAAACTGATGCCCACGGATGTCTGGTCTTTTGGTCTGGGCCCATTCAGCCAGCTCTTCACCAGCTCATAGTTGAACCAGTACAGAGCTTGGGAAGTGGGGTGCACTTATTAGAGGTGTGGAAGCCAGGGAGGTAGACTCCAGACCTCTCATCTCCCACCATGACCTCCTAGTCGTGGGCTTGTCTGCTGTGCCTGAACCTGTAAGGGGCCCTCTGCAAGACTTAGCTCATGAAAGCCCGCAAACACCCTCCCTGCTGGGAAGGGACTCTGTGGCCATTAGTAACAAGGCAGGGACTGGCTGCACCTCTTGCCATCACCCGTCACCCTGCCCCCTACATGCCTGGGTGCCTACCTGAGAAGGGTACATCTCGAAGGGCTGTAGGACCCCAGCCCAGCCACAGTGAGCGCCAGCCACCCTGAGCCACTGCAGCCCGGACACAGGTGCCCAGCTCACGGTATGACACATGCTGAGCCTGCAGCTTTGTCCGCACAAGCTCCAGGGGGCTGACCACCGTCACCGTGCCCACTGTAGGGGAGATAGTGGAAAGAGTCAAGTCACAGGTCCTGCATGGCAGTGCCCAGCTTCTGCCCCAGGATCTGGGGCCTAAAATATCCCCCAACCCCCAAGATGGCAGGGGTTGAAGGCTAGGTGCCAGAACTGATTAGTCTCAGGTACAGGTAGGGACAGAGGGAGATCAAGGGCCCAGGACTGTGCTCACAGCGGGCCAGTGCACCAGCCACCATGGGTGTGTAGAGGTCAGAGGTCAGGGTTCGACCACGTAGAAAGGTCTTGAGTTGGTCATATGTAGTGAAGTAGATGGCGGTAGCTGGCACAGTCATCACCCTGGGGTTGGGGACAGAGTTAGCTGGGACTCCCAAAACTTCCAAGCATCCCCTGCCCCACCCAGCCAGTCACCAGAAATGAGCAGGTGCTGAGGAAGGGCATACTCAGGACTTGGCTACTCACAGGGTGGCAGGGAGGCCACTCCACAGGGTCCTGGTGCCCTCGTGCCTCACGATCTTCACAAAGGCATCCTAGCCAAGTGGGCACCAGCAAAGGGGGAAGAGAATGGGTATGAACAAGGCCTGTGATGGGCTGGCCCAGGCCAGGCCCTTGCCTGATGCCCTCAGCCTCCGTCCACAGCCCCGGTCCTGCTGTGAGGTAGTCAGCCCCTCAGGCCTCCACACATACAGCTCCCCAGTTGGCTGCTGGTGAACTCCTATTCACCATTCATAACCTCATGGAGGACGAGGAGTATAGCTCAGTAGTAGAGCACTTGCTTAGCATGCAGGAGGCTCTGGGTTTGGTCTCCAATATAGAAAAAAGAAAAAAATAAGATAAAGCCAGGCGTGGTGGTGCACGCTTGTAATCCCAGTACTTGGGAGGCTGAGACAGGAGGATCCGGGTTCACGGTTAGCCTCAGCTATTTAGCGAGGCCCTCCACAACTTAGTGAGACCCTGTTTCAAAATAAAGAATAAAAAATAGGGCTGGGGGTGTAGCTTGGAGGTAAAATGTCTCACACACAATGCCTCTGGGTTCAATCCCTAGTTCCATACACACGCACACACGCACACAAGCACACACACAAAAAAAGATAAAAAACCTCACGATGGCCCTACTTCCTCTAGGAAGCCCTTCCCAAACTGAAGTGGCTGCCTTGCAATGCCCTGCAATGCCCGTTCTTCCCTGAATCCCTCAGGAACACCTATCCTCACCACAGTGCCAGTGAAGCGGGTCGGGTCGTGAAACCAGGTGGCACAGCGGGTACCATTTGGGCACAGGTACAGGGGCTCCAGGACACCATTGCAGTACAGGAGGCACTTCCCTGTGGATTGGAGAGAGGAGGGTGCTGGGGGAGGGGAGGGGGCATTAGGATAACAGGGCCCTGGAACCTTGTAGGGAGGTGGTGAGTCCCCATTCAGGGAGCCAAAAGGGGCTGGGGTCCCTGCATGGACGTTCTTGTGTAGGATAGAGGGTTGCCAATGGGTGAGCTGGGGACACTCCCTCCCTGGACCTTCCCAGGCTCCTCGTGGCTTGGGACACTCACATTTGGTGTAGGAGAAGCTCCAGAGTCTGGAGGGAGACATCAGCTCTAAAATACAAGGTAGCCCCTCAAGTCAGAGAGCCACCCACCCACCTCAGGGACCCCATCTCTGGGAGATCCTTGCTTTGCCCAGGCCCCCCCCTCCCACTTTTGCTCTGTGGTCAGGTACTTACCACTGGCTACTGAGGGGCGCTGAGACTGCAAGCGGACCTTCACCACGTCCAGGGGTGTCACTGGGGGGGCGAGGAGAAGGATCCTCTCAAGGTCCCATCTCTTCACCCTCCCCCAGAACCAAGCTGTCTGCAATCTCTGGTCTGCCCCAACCCCCAGCTGCCCACACCCCACCTGCCCAAGTCTTACTGAAGAGGGAGGTGACCATAGCCCCAGCCCCTGAGGCCACCATGTGCTGGAGGGGGCTAATGCCCCCAGGGTCCTGGCCAGCCATCTTGTAGCTTCAATCCTGAAAAAACAAACCTCAGTCAAATGGAGTAGAACTGAGAAGACAAGCCTGAGGGGGAGGGGCAGACATGAGCAGGTACACTGGGACTTTAACCAGAAGCTCATCCCTTGGCTTGCCCAACATGAGTTGCCTCAGGAACCCTCACAATAACCTTTGAAAACAGTTAATGTCGGTCTCACTTTGCCAATGGGGAAACCAAGGCTCAGAGAGGACAGGTGACGGGTCCAAGGTCACTCCATGAGCAGTTTGACTGGGATCGCCACCCACTGGCTAAAGCTAATGATGGCCCCAGGCTATTTCCTCACCCACAGGACGCATGCTTACTGTGCGCTTAAGTGCCGACGCCAGGTTTGGCTCCCGCGGCCCAAAGATCAAAACACCCGAGCCACCCCCACGACTCCAACACCCAGTCCTGGGATGGGCACCTGCACCCCTCGAGTTACCGGGGTGAGGAGAGAAGGGAGGGGGGCTGGTAATGAGGGAAACCTGTAAAATCTGATAATGACAAGAAAGGTCCCTCCGCTTCCCCGGGGCTGCTGGCTGGGGTGCCCGGCCTCCCCCACTCCCTGCCTCCCAAGGCCGGACGGGCCAGGCCGGGAGGCCTGGATGAATGGGCATTCCCTTTGCCCTCTCTCCGCAAAATACAAGCCCAAGGCTCGGCAGAGAGGGCAGGAGGCAGGCATCGGAAGGCAAGACTTCTCCCCGACCCTCGGAGCACTCCTTCCCCAGGCCCAGCGCAGGCGAGGCGGCCCCGACTGCCCACGACTCTGGGCCCTCAACCCCGGCTCAGCCTCTCGGGGACCGCCAGAAACCCACTCCCGCCAACGCCCCCAGCCGGCTCCCGGCCCTGGCCCGCCCACCTGGCTCTAAGCGGGTGCTCGCGGGGCGAGGCGCCAGGGGCCTGGCGGGCCCATAGCGGCTCCGCGGCCGGTGCAGGGTGCGCGCGCGCTCGCCGCGCACCAGGCAGAGTCGGAAAGCGGAGGACTGGCCCCGCCCCGGACGGCTTCTAAGCCACGCCCCCGAGGGCCGACTGGCCACGCGCCCGGAGTAACACGGGCCCCGCCCACTTGGCTTCCCTCCCCACCCCCTGCCCCGGCCCCGCCCCGCGCCGCGGCCCCGTGGGCGGGGTCCGCTCTTCCCAGCGCGCCTGCAGCCTGCAGGTCAAGGTCGCAGTCTCCACTCGCGCTCTACCTGGCTGCGGCGCCGCACTCGACAGCGTGTTTTCACAAGCCCCACCTAGCCGACACCCCCCGCCGAGCGCTGCACCCGAGTCCCAGCGCTCGCAGGAACTTTCCAGAGGGCGCGGTATCGCAGCGTCCGCCGCCTCTTGGGCGTCCTCACCGGAGCTGCGGCAGCCGCGAGAATCAATTCTTCAGAATCGTCAGGTGATCGAACAGTAATGACAGTGTCCTGCTGGGCTCCCTGCTGAAGTTTTACTATTATATGGCGATAGAGTCTTGCAGGAATTAGTCTCATCCCCATTTTACCGATAGAGGAACGAGGCTGCGACTCCAAAACAGCTTTATGAACTGTAGGGCCATTGTATGACCAGGGCCAGGCGGCCCGGACAGACAGCTCAGGCTGGGCGCCGGGAGACGCGGGTCCCACCCCCGTGGGGCCGGGACTCCTCGGGCGCACTGTCAGAGCACTGAACGGGGAGCAGGGGACCGTGTTTGTGTTGGTTACTCTCGCATCGTATCTCAGAAGATTCAAAAGGTTTTTTATGTAGCTTATTACTGAAATAGGAGCCACCATTTTACAAAAAATTAAACTGATGCTTGGTTAGGAATCCGGCATTTGAACCGTCAGAACCCCCCGCACCAGGCTGTCTCGCTAGGTGACAGGCGGGTTTAAAGCCAGCGCTGACGTTTCGGACCCTATTTCTCAGGGAAACATCCCAGCCCCCGCACCCGAGACCCCACCCTCCACCTCACCTTTAAAACTTTTGGGCCGTTGTGATTATTTATCCTAACACAGAAAAGTGAACGGGGGTGCGAGCTTGCACCTTTAAGAAGGCGAGGCCGTGACTTTGACGTCACTACCTTCCCCACCCCTCAGGCTCTAACTGGTCGGGGCCGGCGCTGGAGCCGCCCAGCCAGCCGAGCTAGCACGTGGATGCAAAGGGGCCAACCATAAGTTTGCCCCGAGAAAAGGCAGCAGGGCTTCTCACAGCTAGGAAACCCCAGTTTGGGGGCGGAGAGAGTGAAATCTGTGGCCGTTGCAGTAGCCACTAGTTCCCAGAAGCCGGGCATGGTGGCGCACGCTTGTAATCCCAGTACTTGGAGGCTGAGATAGGAGGATCCGGGTTCGCGGCCAGCCTCAGCTCTCTCTCTCTCTCTCTCTCTTTCTGCTTAGTGAGGCCCTCCGCAACTTCGTGAGACCCGGTTTCAAAATAAAGTATAAAAAAAATAGGGC
>PVJS01062474.1:0-10728 GCA_004027185.1 Glis glis | reverse complement strand
GCTTTGCCAAACAGGACGATTAAGACTTGTTGTTAAAAGTGCTATACATTTCTATAGCTGAAGGCTATCTGAGGAGAGACTTGATTGTTCTTCGATCCAGGAGGTGCAGATGACCTCACCCACCTAGGGGACATGACTCCCAGATGCAGGCGGAGGAGGAAGGTGGCCTGGCAAGATCCTCTATGTTCTTCTCTCTTTGCTGTAACCTTCTTGTCAATGATTCTCTTAATTTTTAATAGATATGGCTCAGTGAGTACAGTGTTCTTTTCCAAATTATCAACAGTGCCCTATGAGTAAAACAGACGAATCTTTCCCAGGAAGTCAAACTCATAACAATGTAACTTTGGCCCAGAATGCTCCCGCGCTCTTGCTTAGATTAGCCCAGGACAGAGGGGGAGCTCAAGGACAGTTGTCGATGAGTTACAACAAAAAGAATTTTTTGTGGAAACTTCATGGTAATGATTTTGGAGATGGTTTTAAAAATATTTAGAAATTTAGAACAAAGGAAATTATAAAAGTTTATAGTAAGAGAGCAATAAAAGGCACTATGTTAAACTTTGAACTCTTGCCCTGTAGCCCTAACTCCAGTTCTCATCATAGATAGTCCAAGTACCAAAACCAGGTCTAGCAGCCGCCCACGGCATTATGCCAAATGAGACGTATGCTCTGACGATTTGCACTGTTATGTCTAGCAGCCGCCCACAACAATATACCAAACAACACGTATACTCTGACGAATTATACTGTTAGTTCTAGCAGCTGCCCACAACACTATGCCAAATGCTCTGACGATTATCTGCTCTCATAGCTTTGCACTGTTATTTCTTAAAAAACATTAAGATTGTATAAACCACAAGCATGAACAACAATCAGCTGATGATGTATTTTGTTTCCTTAATCATTGTGTATAAAATCCTTGCCTAAAGCTTTACAAAATACACTCAGATGCAGCTTCCTTGAGTTGTGTCTGTTTGTCACTCATCGCCAACTCCTTGCCCACCTTCCCGAGACCCCTGTCCCGTCGGTCTCTGCTCTCCGGCTGAGCTGGTCCATCGCATCCAGGCATTATACCAAGTTCTGTGAATAGAGGATAAATAAAACAGTCTCTAGCCACAAGAAGCTAAAAGTATAATGAGGAAGGAAACTCATTACAATATAGCCTACAACAGAGATTTGAATGAGCCACTGACTGTGCCTGAACTAGCCACTGAAAGTTTCACCAAGGATGTGTCGTTTGAACTAGGCCTTAGATGAGGAACTGTGTGTGTCAGGTAGACAAGGAGCGAAGAGAAGGCTGAAAGCTCAACAAACATTAAGGGAAGCTGGAAAAATGTATGTGCAAAGGCATGAAGGCATGGAAAGAATAATGAGTTTGGGGGATGTTGAGCTGATATATATTGGAATTTAATTATTAAGAATTTTTGGCTCTCAGGCAAACCTTTCTCATTGAACCACAGCTCCTGTGCTCCACCCACCCCCAATTCAGAGCCATTTTTGATCATGTGTTCACCTGTCTACCCTTCTATTTTTTTGGGTAAATTTAATCCTCAGCTTTGCTTCTGTGAATTCCTCCATGCCTTTTTCTTCGTAGGTTTGAGGCCAGCCTCAGTAACTTAGCGAGACCCTCAGCAATTTAGTGAGACCCTGTTTCAAAATAAAAAATAAAAAGGTCTGGGGGTATCGTTCACTGGAAGAACCTCCCTGGGCTCAATCCCCAGTACCACATACATGGAAAAAAGTGATAAAATTGATTTCCAATATTCATACTTGTTATTTTAAATGTAAGAGAAACAGATAGTCTTTTATATTTACCATTTATCATTATTTTCCTCTTCCCTGATACCAGAAGAACCAAATCTCTTTGATCATGTCCCTTTATCCTAAATACTTTTCTTTAGCATTTATATTAGAATAGATCTGCTTTCAATTCTTTTTCTTAGTTATCCATCATCTGAGAATTTCTTTTTTTGCCTTCATTTCTGAAGGATATTTTCCCTGAACATAGAATTCAGGGTTGACCATTCTTTTCTTTCAGCACCTTACAGTTGTTGTCCCACTGCCTTATGGCATCTGTGGTTTTTAATAAAAATTCAATATTCAAATCATCATCCTACCATATTGAATGCATCCTTTTGCGAAGGGGCAGGGGTACTGGAGATTGAACCCAGGGGTCTTCTACCTCCGAGCTACACCTGCAGCCTTTTTATTAATTTTTAATTTTGAAACAGGGTCTCACTAAGTTGCTGAGGGTCTCGCTAAGTTGCTGAAGCTAG
Organism: Glis glis; assembly: GCA_004027185.1. Taxonomy (NCBI): domain Eukaryota; kingdom Metazoa; phylum Chordata; class Mammalia; order Rodentia; family Gliridae; genus Glis; species Glis glis. The sequence goes on along the minus strand of PVJS01062474.1, from coordinate 8,455 downwards.
CATTGAACCTGTAATCATCCTGTCTCAGCCTCCCAAGTACCGGGATTATGGGCGTGAACCACCACACCCGGCAAATGCATCCTTTTTTATTATTTTTTTGTGGGTCCATTTTTTTTTATTGGTGCATTGTAATCATACATCTTGATGCAGTTCAGGGTGATAGAGGCATACATGCACACGGCACTCATTCAACCCTTCCCCAGTTCCCACCCCACTCCTTCTCCCTCCCCACCTTCCTGTGCATGACATTATGACTGGCACTGATAAATTTGTGTATGTACATCATGTCCATTGAAGTGATTCCTTCTTCAAGTCTTCCTCCCTCTCCCCTCCTGCCTCCCTCAGTTAGGTCCCCTCACGCACTCCATTAAGGTTTCTCCTCCTTTGTCTGGAGTCCCTCCTGTGTCCCAATTTCTCCCTAGCTTCAGCATATGAGGGAGAACATCCGACCTTTCACTTTTTGTGACTGACTAATCTCCCTTAGCATAATATTCTCCAGTTCCATCCATTCCCCTGCAAATAACATAATTTCGTTATTCTTTATGACTGAGTAGAATTCCATTGTGTATATATCCCATAATTTTGAAATCCATTCATCTTTTGATGAATGAAACCAGCCTAGGTAGTTCCATAGTTTGGCAATTATGAATTGTGCTACTCTAAACATAGATAGGCATGCATTACTATGGTAGTCTGGTTTCAGTTCTGTTGAGTAGATACCCAGGAGGGGTATAGCTGCATCATATGGTAGGTTCATTCCTATTCTTCTGAGCATCCTCCACACTGATTTCCAAAGTGGTTGCACTAATTTGCAATCCCGCCAACAGTGTATCAGAGGTCCTACTTCTCCACATCCTTGCCAGCATTTATTATTGTTTGTGCTTTTAATGACTGCCATTCTAATTGGGTATAGGTGAAATCTCAGAGTAGTTTTTATTTGCATCTCTGATTGCTAATGATGTTGAATACTTTTTCATATATTTACTGGCCATTTGTATTTCTTCTTTTGAGAAGTGTCTATTTAGTTCATTCGCCCATTTTTTAATTGGGATATTTATTTTTTGGCATTAATTTTCTTGAGTTCTTTGTATATTGTAGATATTAGTCCTCTATCAGAGGAGTAGCTGGCAAAGATCTTTTCCCATTCTGTCAGCTCCCTCTCTCTCTCTCTCTGGAGGTTCTTGATAGTTTCCTTTGCTGCACAGAAGTGCTTCAATTTAATGCAATCCCACGCATTAATCCTTGTTTTAATTTCTTGTGCCTTTGGGGTCTTATTGAGGAAGTTTTACCCACGCCTATATGTTGGAGCATGGTCCTATGTCCTCTTCAAATAACTGCAATGTCTTATTGGGTGCTCTGGCGGACACTGCTTGCTCCATAGTCCCACCACGGAAGGTTGCTGCTTTAAGGTAGCTCTCTGAAAACTATTCCATGGTTCCTGCCACAGAAGGTCACTGCACCAGGCAGCTTCCTGATCAATAGTCTTCTGGCATGAAAACGACACGAAGTCTGATATAATAATTTGGAGAGAATTTAATAATTGGGGGGTCAGGGAGGAGATAGAGATGACAAATTCTCCTGTCCATCTGTAGCCAGCACCTTACTTTCATAGAAACTTTAGACAAGGCATCATAAAAGTTAATCAAACACAGAAACCAACAATTGTCACAAGTTACAATAAAGAAGGTCAGTGAGGCAGACATGTGACAATCTTGGAGGAAAGAGGGATTAAACATTACTGGATGGAGAGGACATCAAAGACCGCACCTTAAATATTACACCAGGTTCCTTGGAATGTCCGCTTGCAGATGAATCCCACCCAGCCAAATACCATTTTTCAAACTGAGCTGGTCCACGATGATAATCTCAAAGTGCGTTCTAAGACGGCCCTCAACAAAGTCTCTGGTCTAGTTTCTAAGTCTTTGATCCATCTTGAGTTGACTCTTATGCAGAGTGAGAAGGTTGCATTTATTTCCATTTTTATACATATGGATAAACAGTTTTGCCAACACCATTTGTTGAAAAGGCTGTCTTTTTCCCAGCATATGTTTTTGGCCCCTTGTCAAAAATCAATTGGCTGCAAGTGTGTAGATTTGTTTTTGAATCTTCTCTTCTGCTCCCTTGGTCTATGTGTCTGCTTTTTTGCCAATACCATGCTGATTTTATTACTACGGCTCTGTAGTATAGTTTGAAGTCAGGTATTGTGATGCCTCCTGCATGGTTCTTGTTGCTGAGAACTACTTTGGCTATTCTGGGTTTTTTATTATTTCAAATGAATTTAAGGACTGATTTTTCTATGTCTGTGAAGAATGACCTTGGTAATTAAATGGGCATTGCACTGAATCTGTAGATCACTTTTAGAAGAATGGCTATTTTGATGATATTTATTCTACCTATCCAAGGGCATGGCAGATCCTTCCATCTTCTAAGGTCTTTATCAATTTCTTTCTTTAGTGTTTTATAATTTTCATTGTAGAGGTCTTTTACCTCCTTGGTTAGATTTATTCCTAAGTATTTTATTGTTTTTGAGGTTATTGTGAATGGAATTGTTTTCTGGATTTCTTTTTCAGTGGATTTATGGTTGGTATATAGAAAAGCTTCTGATTTTTTTAGATTGATTTTGTAACCAGACACTTTGCTCAATTTGTTAATCAGTTCTAAAAGTCTTTTGTTTGAATTTTAGCTCTTCTAAGTATAGGATCTTGTCATTTGCAAAGAGAGATAATTGCAGTTCTTCTTTTCCTATTTGTATTCTTTTGATTTCCTTCTCTTTCCTTATTGCTCTGGCTAGAATCTCAAGTACTATATTGAAAAGGAGTGGTGATAGTGGGCATCCTTGTCTTGTTCCTGATTTTAAAGGGAATTCTCTCAGTTTTCTCCATTCAGTATGAATTAGCTGTCGTTTTATTATATATTGCCTTTATGATATTGAGGTACATTCATTTTATTCCAATTCTCTGCAGTGTTTTTAACATGAATGGGTGTTGGATTTTGTCAAATGCTTTTTCAGCGAGGCATCTTTGCTGATCTTTTGTCTGGAAGATTGGTCTAGTGGTGTGAGAGGTGTGTTGAAGTCTCTCAATATTATTGTATTGGGATCTATTGGAGATTTAATGTCATGAAGAGTTTGTTTTATAAAAGTGGTTGCACCTATGTTCAAAGCATAAATGTTGACTATCATTATATCCTCTTGTTGGATTGTTCCTTTTACCAGTAAAAAAAAATGACCTGCTTTGTCTCTTCTGATAAGTTTAAGCATGAAGTCTATTTTGTCTGATATGAGAGTTGCTACCCCTGCTTCTCTTCGAGTTCCATTAGCATGGATTACCTTATTCCAGCCCTTCACCTTTAGTTTGTGAATATCTTTACCTGTAAGGTATGTTTCTTGCAAACAGCATATAGATGGATTATGATGTTTAATCCATTTGGCCACTTTATGTCTTTTAACTGGGGAGTTGAGGCCATTGATATTCAGTGTAATTATTAAGAGACGATTTTTAATTCCTAACATTTTGAGTTGTATTTTCTGTTTGAGGTAGTGTTCATTCTTCTTTGCGTAGTTGTTCATTTGATGGAAATCATCCTTTTTCTGATTATGGTGTTTATTTTTTATTTCTTCTTTGTAATTTATTTATTTGAGTATTTTCTCTAGTGATGGTTTGGAAGACATAAATTCTTTCAGCTTCTGTTTGTCGTGGAAGATTTTTGTTTCTCTGTCAGATTTGGAAGATATCTTTGCTGGGTAGAGTAATCTTGGCTGGATGTTGTTTTCGTTCAGAGTTTGGAATATGTCACTCCAGGCGCTCCTGGCTTTCATGACTTTGTTTGAGAAGTCTGGAGTAATTCTCATTGTTTTACCTCTGTCACTTGGTCTTTTACTCTCGTCGTATTTAAGATTCTCTCCTTGGGTTCTATGTTAGTCAATTTGATTACTATGTGGCATAGTGAACCTTTCCTCTGATCTTGTCTAATGGGGGTTCTATGTGTTTCCTGTACCTTTGTATCTACTTCATTTTCGATGTTTGGGAAATTCTCTGATATTATTTCTCTGAAGACATTTTTTATTCCTTTGGTTTCAGCTTCTAGACCCTCTTCTATGCCTATTGTTCTTAGGTTTGCTCTATTAAAGTTATCCCAAATCTCTTGAATGTCCAGTCCATGCTGTCAAACTGATTTTTCTATATTATAGACTATGCGTTCATTTTTGGAGTGGTTGTCTTCTCAGAGTGAGCCTGTTTTCCATGTAGTTTCATTTCATTTACTGAGTCCTTCACTATGTTCACAGCTTCTTGTTGATTCTTATTCAGGGTATCAGTTTCTTTGTTAATATGATCTTTCAATTCTTTCAGGCTCTCCCTGAATACTCTTCTGAAATCCTGAATCATTTCAACTGTTAAACTTCTGAATTCTCCTTCTTGCATTCTCTGCAACTGAGTTGGTGAGTTCTGTTGTTGTGGGGTTGTGGGGGTTCATTGTTTCCTTGCTTTTCTTCTTTCTGGCATTTTTAGGTTCCTTAAGTTTCTTAAGTTTGTATCTTTATTGCATTTGATGGTTTTCTCTCACTCTGTGGAATTCCTATATCTAATTGTTCTCCCTTTATGATATCCTGTTCTAGAGGTAAATATTTACCTCAAGGTATGTCTTAAAAGTCAATAGTCTCAGCCATACATGTAGTCATAACTTTCTGTTAAGTATTTATCACCCAATAATACCGTCTCTGCAGTCTGTGTCCCATATCACCTCTCTGTTGTTCTGCCCATAGACCGCCAGCACTGAGTTGTAGCTACTCCAGGACTCTGTCTGCCCACTGCAATGGTGGTATTGATGGATCACAGGTGTTAAAGGCAGGGAACCTGCCTGTCGCCTTCCTAATAGGGAGTGGTCTCTGAGGTTCAGGCCAGTGCAGTTTGTGTTCTATGTTTCTAAACTGTGTTTGGGGTGCTGGGTGGCTCTGCCTGTTGGCTGGGATTTGCCTGTCCTTAGTGTCTGGAAGTCTGTCCTGTTGGTTCACCTATCTGGTCCAGCCTCATCAGTAGGGGTTTAGAGGAGTCAGCTTGTGTATACAAGGGCAAACTGTGATGTAATCAATGGTGAAGGGTGAATGGAGAGAAAGGGGATACAGTGAGGGATGCAATAGGGTAAAATAGAAAATAGAATCAAGTAGAATAAGAGATTAAGAAAGGAAAGAAAAAAGATAATAAAAATAAAGATACTGAAAATAAAGGAAAAGTCTAGTAAACAGTAAAGGATATATAGATATAGTGATAAGAAATGGAAAAAATACAGGGCACGGGTTGACAGGTGCACAGGAAATCAAATAAAACAAAACAGTCTCTCTCTCTCTCTCACACACACACACACACACACACACACACACACACACACACACAAGAATAGGAAAAGAAAAAGGAAGAAAAGAAAAAAAGGGACTTTGGATACTCCCTTGCCGGGTTTTTCTTTCTTTTTGGATTAAGGTTTCCTTAGTAGAGATGTGAGTATTGTTCCAGAGCTCTAGTTCAGGGCTCTGCTCCCCTGCCTGCTAGGTTTCCTACTTTGTTAATAAGGCAGAGTGGGGTGAAGAGCAGGGAGGGGCTGGCTGTGACTGTTGGCTGCTTGGGAGAGGTTCTTCCTGGCTGAGGGTGTAGCCCAGTGGCATGGTGCCCACCAGCATGAATAAGGCCCTTAGGCTCAATCCCCAGTGCTGCAAAAAAAAAATGGAGAAAAGAAAAAAGAAAGGAGGGACAAAAAGAAAAAAATACAAGAGAAAAGAAAAAATCCTACTAACAGACAACAACAGCAAGAAAAACAAAACAAAAAATCTCTCGCACTTGGCCTCTACAGCCCTCACTTGGGTTCGCATGGATATTTCCAGCCATTTAAGGCCCACTTATTCCTATAGATTCTCCAACACATTCCCAGTCGTTCCCACCCACTGGGAAACCTATAAACAAGAAGTCAGTCTGCAGCCCCAGCACTAGGTCCTCTGGTGAGACCCTGGCCTGGTGTCTCCTTTTTGTCTTCTGGGTGCAAAGTTGGTCCCGGAGCAATAGTATTCTGTACTCTCCGCAGAAATGGCTGGATTGGTCTGTGATTTCTAAGCCTGGTGTTTTCCTCAGAATTTTGTGTGCAGCATGCGGCGAAAGTCTGCATGTATTCTCATCCTCTCTTTTTATGGTCTCTTTTCAGTTACCTACTGTGTGGGGTCTGCATTCACCTCTGCATGTATTGCACACTCACCTCTGTCACCCAGGCACAGTAGGTCTAGGGAGGTAGGGAGGGACGAGGTGGTGGGTTTGGTCTCCTTTTTCTCTCTAGTGTCACCGTGGGGCTCTGATTCTGTGTCTGGTACCCTCGCTCTCTGTGGAGTAAATCTCAGGTTGCTGGATATGAAATTTTCTGGAGTTTCTAAGGTTCTCGCAAATTGGAGGTGCACGCTATTGGGACTTGTTGCTTCTTTTTTCTTTTCTTTTTTTTTTTGTTTCAGCCTTGTTGTTTAAAAATGTCCTTGTAAATATTCTTGAGTTTCTCTGTTTTTAGTTCCCACCTCCCATGAAGGTAGTCTGGATGTGGGTTGAAGCTCAACTCGGACTTCCCAAGGTGAGTTAGAGGCAAGCTTGCCTTAGGGTCTTACTCCATAGCCATCTTCCTCCCTGTATCCTTTTTAAATAGCTGCTTTCCAGACATTCCCTTTCTTTTGTTTCATCGACACATAATATTTATACATATTTATGAGGTATAATGTGATTCTGACTCATGTATATATTGAGTAATGATCAACTCAGTAATTAACATCTATTGCCATATAGTTTTATCATTTCTCTATGGTGAGTACATTCAAAATCCTCTCTTCTACCTACTTTGAGACATATAATGCATTATTGTTAATTATATTCACCCTGCTGTGCCAGAGAACACCAGATGTGATTTTCACTAGTTTGATTATTATGTGTCTACACATAGTTTTCTCTGAGTTTATCCTTTTTGGAATTTGCTGAGCTTCTTGAATATATAAATTTATTCAGCCTCAGCATGGCTATTGTCTGCTCGAGCTGCGGGCCAGTGAGGCGATGTGCTCTCCTCGGAGCTGCTCGCTGCGTGGTAGTCTGGTGCCCCTGCCGCCACCTGAATCGCTGCTGCTGCCGCCGCTGCCACCACCCCACAACCACCGCCACCTCCTGACCTGCAGCCACTGCCACTGCCACCACCCGAATCACTGCAGCCTGGGGACTGGCTGTATGATTAGGTTACAATCTTTAATGAGTAATCATTTTCCTCAGTTCTGTGGTGTTCTTGGTCACACATTTATGGAGTTTCTGAAGGGCAGTGGAGATCACTGCCAGGCACAGCATGACCTATATGCAGACAAATGAACTGTAGAAATTCATTACTACTCCACCAAGAAGCCCCTAGATGAGTGGTTAACCTGGACACATAAGTGTTGAATTGAAATCCACAGAGCATTTTACACGAGTTCTGACCTGAGTGGGGTAAACCTCAGTGCACTTCCCTTCTATTGCCTCAGTATTACTGGATCGAAGAATTGCTGCTGCTTGTTAGGAGGTTCATTTCATTTCCCATTACTCCCAACTTCATACTCAAAGCACTGAGAATTTCAAGTGAAGTATATTGAAATAGACTTCAGTTGCTTTGCACCAATTCTGTATTCAATTTTTTAAAATTCTTTCATATCCTATTGAGTGTTTTTTAACTAAATTAACATGGATCGAATGTTCCTGTGGAAGTCACATACAAGAACATAAGATTCCTTATTACACACAATCCAACCAATGCGACCTTAAACAAATTTATAGAGGAACTTAAGAAGTATGGAGTTACCACAATAGTAAGAGTATGTGAAGCAACTTATGACACTACTCTTGTGGAGATAGAAGGCATCCATGCTCTTGATTGGCCTTTTGATCATGGCGCACCACCATCCAACCAGATTGTTGATGACTGGCCAAGTCTTGTGAAGATTAAGTTTTGTGAAGAACCTGGTTGTTGTATTGCTGTTCGCTGTGTTGTAGGCCTTGGAAGAGCTCCGGTCCTTGTTGCCCTAGCATCAATTGAAGGTGGAAGGAAATAGGAAGATGCAGTACAGTTCGTAAGACAAAAGCAGTGTGGAGATTTTAACAGCAAGCAACTTATGTATTTGGAGAAGTATCGTCCTAAAATGCAGCTGCACTTCAAGAACTCCAATGGTCATAGAAACAACTATTGCATTCAATAAAACTGGAGTGCCTGATGCTATTGCCCTCGAAGCAGAACTGGAGACAGGACTTAATTTCTCATATATAATTAGCCAACATGTTGGCTTGTGAATAAGTCTAATGAACCTTCTATAAGAGTATTGGAAAGCAGTTTTACCAGGCCACAAGCTTGACAGAATTTCAGCATCTATGTTTGGGTTATGATCAACCAATTTGGACACTTAGCAAAAGATTTTTGCTGTTCA
>PVJS01062473.1:0-10730 GCA_004027185.1 Glis glis | reverse complement strand
ATCCCCAGATCCTCCCCCCCAGGCATACAAATTATTCATAAAAAGAATCACTCCTCTGGCTGGAGGCATAGTACAGTGATAAGAGTACTTGCCTCACATGCACCAGGCCCTGGGTTTAATCCCCAGCACCATAGAAAGAAAAAAAATAACCCTGTAAGACTTTGGTTTTAGGATTCCTACAATTAGAAATGTCCTAAGCTTGCATTACTGGACAAATCAGAAAAGTAGCTTAACCAAAGGACTGGCAAGTTAAGTGGAAAATTTGAAAAAATTTATTAATCATAGGCGATACATTTCCAACAACATGCAGAATTCCATCCGGCACCTGCCCAAGCTTTGCAATTCCCTGGAGTTAGAGGTGTAACCATTACTCTAATGCCAAAGAAGGCTGTCATTTCCCTGAACAGTTGACGTAACTGGTTTGAGATAATATTTAACATTTATGGGACTGTTGTGTTAGGCTTGAGCCTAATGTTTCTTGACAAATTATTATTAAGATGTGTGCCTAAGATTTCCAACTTAACTGTTATGCAAAAGCTAGCATGATCTTCTAGAGGTCATCACAGTTTTCAGCTCTTTTTCTCCTCACTTCACTTTGACATAAGCAGCAAAGCAAACATTATTATAAACAGCAGTAATGCGATCAGAGCCTGACTGGGCCTTTGGATCCGATTCAGTTTAAAGTCAGATGGCCCCTTTTAAAAGATTTTTTTCTTTTCAAGGTCCCAAGTAGTTAAGCACCATTAAGCAGCTTATGTTTGCTTTCTGCTTGATTTTTTAGATTTCTCATGCCACCATCATCTAGAAAATGAAGATACTTCTGCCATTCTATGATTTGCAAACAATTTACTAAAGTTCTCTGCATTTAATCTTTTGAAATCTGGAAAGATTATTGCAGACGACCTTCATTTACAAAGACCAGACACATTATAATGTAAAGACAGCAGCTGAAGGCAATACATTTACAGAAATGTTCTTCAAAAGTTGCTTTTATATAAAGAATCATTTAGGGTCTTTCAATAATTACTATTTCAAGGTTTTTTTTAGTTAACAAATGATTTCTTTCTATTCAATCAAAAAAGCTGTTGACAATTTATTTCCTAAGGACTAGAAAATGTGAGTCAGAATAAACTAATATGAATAAAAACACTCAGGATTCAGCTTATAAATCTAATCATTTTTATCTAATGTTATTTTTCCCTTAGTTCCTTAAGCAAATACAGTTAGTTGTTCCCAAATTATGGTCCCTGGAGCAGAAGTATTGGCAAGATCTGGTAACCAGTCAGAAATACAAATTCTGGCCCCAACCTAGGCTTACAAAATCAAGAACCTGGTTTGGGGGCCAGAGAATCTGTTTTAATAATCCCTCCACGGCGATTCTAAGGCACACTAAGGTTTGAAAACCAGGCTATAATATATATTCCATAAGGTTTAAATAACAATATAAACTAGTTTTTTTTGTGGTACTGGGGATAGAACCCAGGGGCATTTTATCTCCGAGCTACACCCCAGCCCTATTTTTTATTTATTTTGAAACAGGGTCTCACTAAGTTGCTGAGGGCCTCACTAAGTTCCTGATGCTGGCCTCCAACCTGTGATCCTCCTGTCTCAGCCTCCCAAGTACTGGTATTACAGGTGTGTGCCACCGCACCCAGCTTAAAACTTTTTAAGTACAGAGTCTAGATCTTACTGATTTCAGTATCGCCACAGCAGAGCACTTGGAACATAGCAGAACTGTGATGATTAGTTCTGGGATAGTTATATAGAAAATGAAGTAAAAGAGCACCCTCCAAATCTACACCAAATCAAAAACATGAATTTAGCTGGGCGTGGTGGTGTACGTCTGTAATCCCAATACTTGAGAGGGTGACACAGGAGGATCACAGGGTCAAAGCCAGTCTCAGCAATTTAGTGAGACCCTTAGCAACCTAGTGAGCTCCTGCTTCAAAATTTAAAAATTAAGCCGGGCGTGGTGGCACATGCTTGTAATCCCAGTACTTGGGAGGCTGAGACAGGAGGATACGGGTTCGCGGCCAGCCTCAGCTGCTTAGGCCCTCCGCAACTTAGTGAGACCCTGTTTCAAAATAAGGATTAAAAAATAGGGCTGGGGGTGTAGCCCGGAGGTAGAATGCCCCTGGGTTCAATCCTCGGTACCGCCAAAAAAAAAATTTTTTTTAATTTAAAAATTAAAAAATGGAGCCAGGTATGGTGGTGCACGCTTGTAATCCTAGTACTTGGGAGGTTGAGACAGGAGGATTGCCGGTTCGAGGACAGTTTCAGCAATTTAGTGAGGCTCTCAGCAACCTAGTGAGGGCCTGTTTCCAAATAAGAAATAAAATCAAGCTGGGGGTGTAGCTTGGAGGTAGAATGCCTCTGGGTTCAATTCCCAGTACCACAAAAATATATAAACGAATAAATAGGTTGGGGGTGTGGCTTAGAAATAGAATGCCCCTGGATTCAATCCCCAGTATCAAACAAAAAGTAAAAACAAAATACCATGAGTTTTCACTATTGTGAAGTTTACATTTTTCATTTCCTCTGGTTTTAGCACATCCTTGTAATCCCTTGTAATGTTGGTAGAAATGGAATGGAGCCTGACTTCTGGCAAAAGTGTAACAAGTCAAGGAAAAAGATCTCTACCATCAAAATTCTGTATCAGAAAAATAAAACCCTACAAATTATTTTAATAGATATAGTGAAAGTAAACCAAAAGGTTATGATAGGTAATAATCTAGTATCTACTGGTAGACAAACTATGGGAAAACATCCAATGTTCTTCCTATAGCTTACTTTAACACCAAATTTATATGACAATTAAGGAAACAAAGAACTTCAGTTATTTCACAACTTGTACACTTTGCCCTTTTTCAGAAACAGCTCAATGATTAGTCAGTCTGTCCCCTAGTCTCCAGTCCCTAGACATAGCCAACCAAGAGCGAAAGCAAACATGAATGCCATGCTAGCTTGTAGCTGGAGGTGGAGGAAAAAGGAATGTAGGGTGGTAAAACCTTCACTTGAATGCCATCTCAAAGGGAGCAGGATGCATATTCCAGGTCAAACCATCATTTGGTAGTTTTTCTACAGAAAAACAGTAGATCTGGCCCATGTTGTGAGAGCAGTGCAGATATAACACGGCAGGAAGAGCAGTGACAGGAGATGGCTAAAGAACTGCACGCAGAGAACAAGGAGCCCAGAAAGCTCTCTACAGGAAAGCTGAAGTCCCTGGCAATTGATATGATTCACTTCCAAATTTTAGAATTTCTCTTGGTAACATGAGGGAAAAAAAGCCCCAAAGCTTCTTTGTTCGTTTGCTGGGAGATTGATATTGAATTAGTTTGGCGAAAGCCGGGCGTGGTGGCGCACGCTTGTAATCCCAGTACTTTGGGAGGCGGATACCGGAGGATCCAGGTTCGTGGCCAGCCTCAGCTCAAGCACACGCGCATATGCGCGCGCGCTCGCTCTCTCTCTCTCTGTCTCTCTACTTAGTGAGGCCCTCCACAACTTCGTGAGACCCGGTCTCAAAATAAAATATAAAAAATAGGGCCAGGAGCATAGCGCGGAGGTAGAACGCCCCTGCGTTCAATCCCCGGTACTGCAAAAAAAAAAAAAAAAAAGAAAATGAATTAGTTTGGCGATACTAGGTGACTAATAAACTCTAAAGGCAGCTCAGACACATGAACAAAGTTCTGCTTTCGGGGAAGTTACTACCTAGATATGGTCAACAAACATAAAAAGCAGGTGAGAGCAATGTAACACTACCTCTCAGCTGGCACTGGCAGGAATTAAGATGTTTTATAAGGGTTAGTTTTCCAGATAATCAAAGGGCAAATCCAAAAACTTTAAAAAAATTTTTTTTTTTTTTTTTGCCGAACTGGGGATTGAACCCAGGGGCATTCTACCTCCGAGCTACACCCCCAGCCCTATTTTTTATTCTTTATTTTGAAACAGGGTCTCACTAGGTTGCAGAGGGCCTCACTAAGTAGCTGAGGTTGGCCCACGAACCCAGATCCTCCCGTCTCAGCCTCCCAAGTACTGGGATTACAAGCGTGAGCCACTACACCCAGCTACTTTTAATATTTTTTTTTTTTTGCGGTACCGGGAATTGAATGCAGGGGCGTTCTACCTCCGCACTACGCCCCCGACCCTATTTTTTATACTTTATTTTGAAACCGGGTCTCACGAAGTTGCGGAGGGCCTCACTAGGTAAAGAGAGAGAGAGAGAGAGAGAGAGAGAGAGAGAGAGAGAGAGAGACAGGGAGCTAAGGCTGGCCGCAAACCCAGATCCTCCGGTCTCCGCCTCCCAAAGTACTGGGATTACAAGTGTGCGCCACCATGCCCGGCTTACTTTTAATATTTTTGATAAAAATTTTCTATTATGCATTACAAACATTTTGGTCTTTTATTTATCGTTCTGTATTTGGTGCTAGGGATTAAACCCAGGCCCTCGCTCATGCTAGGCCCACTCTCTACTACCAAGCTACACTCTCAGACCTCAAGTCTTTTAAAATGGAGACTAACAGACACAAAGGCTCCATGATATCAAGCTTTTTTGGCTTCTTTTATGTCAGTTGTTCTAACTTCCCAGTTACATAGGTTCCCAACATTGGCAATACCACCCCCGGGGGGGGGGGCATGAGAACAAAATATAGATACACAAAAGGCTGCAAATTTGTCACTGCAACTTTCTATTTATTCACTTAAAGATAGATTTTGCTTGGCATGGTGGCGCACACCTGTAATTCCAGTACTTGGGAAGGTGAGACAGGAGGATTGCAGGTTCAAAGCCCAGCCTCAGCAACTTAGCAAGGCTCTCAGCAACTTAGTGAGGCTCTCAGCAACTTAGTGAGACCCTGTTTCAAAATAAAAAGTAAAATAAAATAAAATGGGGCTGGAGGTGTAGCTTGGAGGTAGAATACCCCTGGGTTCAATCCCCAGTACCACAAAAAAAAAAGATTTCTCCCAGTATTTGGGAGGCTGAGACAGGAGGATCACAGGTTCATGGCCAGCCTCAGCAACTTAGGGAGGTCCTCTGCAACTCAGTGAAACCCTGTTTCAAAATAAAAAATAAAATAGGGCTGAAGGTGTAACTCAGAGGTAGAATGCCCCTGAGTTCAATCCCCAGTATCACACACACAAAAATAAATAAATAAATAAATTTCCCTTTTCTAACATTTTTTTAAGTATGAGAGAAATATAGAACATTTGGAAGATGAAAGGGGAAAATCAGAAAGATTGCCATCTTATTCTTCTCTTATTTTCCGTTTAGATGTACAACAATGATGGAACAGCTGAACAATAGCTAACTACACAGCAATCTTTGGTACTTTAGTTCAGTCTTTTTAAGATATAAAAAGCTTTTTTTTCCATATTTAGGGCTGCCAAATCTATACTGCATGTTTTTTCTCGAACTATTTTTAATTGAAAAAATACAAATGGCCGGGTGTGGTGGTGCATGCTTGTAATTCTAGTACTCGGGAGGCTGACACAGGAGGATTGAAGGTTCACAGCCAGACTCGGCTACTTAGTGGGGCCCTCCACAACTTAGTAAGACCCTATTTCAAAATAAAGAACAGCCGGGTATGGTGGTGCACACCTGTAATTCCAGTACTTGGAAGGCTGAGACAGGAGGATCGCAGGTTCACAGCCAGCCTCAGCAACTTAGTGAGGCTCTCCGCACTTAGTGAGACCCTGTTTCAAAATAAAGAATAAAAAATAGGGCTGGGGTGTAGCTCAGAGGTAGAATGCCCCTGGGTTCAATCCCCAGTACTGCAAAAACAAACAAACAAATGAACAAACAAACAAACCAAATCCATGTACTTTTTAAAGGAAAGATCACTCAAAATACTTAAACTATGCACGATAAACAAACTGAAGCTACACGTGGAGGTAGAACGCCCCTGGGTTCAATCCCCGGTACTGCAAAAAAAAAAAAAAAAAAAAAAAAACTGCAGCTACAGACCCAGAGAAAAGATTTCTTTTTTTTTTCCGGTAATGGGGATTGAACCCAGGGGCATTCTACCTCCGGGCTACACCCCCAGCCCTATTTTTTATACTTTATTTTGGAACCGGGTCTCACGAAGTTGGAGGGCCTCACTAAGTAGAGAGAGAGAGAGAGAGACGGGGGGGAGAGAGAGAGAGAGAGAGCTGAGGCTGGCCACGAACCTGGATCCTCTGGTCTCCGCCTCCCAAGTACTGGGATTACAAGCGTGCGCCACCACGCCCGGCTCCCAGCCCTATTTTCTATTCTTTATTTTGAAACCGGGTCTTACTAAGTTGCGGAGGGCCTCACTAAGTAGCTGAGGCTAGCCGCGAACCAGGAGCCTCTGGTCTCAGTCTCCCAAGTACTAGGATTACAAGCGTGCACCACCACGCCCGGTGAGAGATAAGATTTGTAAAACATACACTCAACATGAGATAAGTAAACCCCCCCAAAAATATATATAATATATATATATAAGACAGTAAGACATAAAATCAGTAAAACATCTAGGGCTAGGTGTATAGCTCAGTGGCAACAAGGCCTTGGGTTTGGTCAGCAGTACTGCAAAAGAAAAGAAAGAGCAAAAGAAAGGAAAAAAGACATATAACTAATAGAAAAATGGGCAAAGAACATGAGCAGGCAACTTACAAAAGAGAAAATAAAGTGGCCAATAAGCAGAGAAAACAAAATCAATCTTATCCACAATTAGAGAAACAATTAAAATAACATGAGGACTGGGTGTACAGCTCACTGGTAGAGCTCATGCTCAGCATGCACAAGGCCCTGGGTTCAACCCCCAACACCAATATAAATGAAAATAAAATACAATAAAAGAACATGAAACACTATTCTAAGCCCATCAGACTGACATGTAATGATTTAGACAACATCCCAACTGTCAAGAACATTAAAGAATGAATCCTGCAATACACTCTTGACATAAACCACTTTGGAGAGCATTCTGGCAATTGCTAAAATAGTTTAAGATCCATATACTCAATCACAGAATCTATCCTTGAGAAACTTCACATATATAAACAAAGATTAATGAATGTGAATGGCATTGAAGCACGATTGGCTACTGTGAAACTTGGAAACTACCAGAACAATAATTATATTTATAAAAGAGAAAATGAATGAACTAGGGCTACATATACATATATACATAAATTCCAAAAACACAGGAATGTCTCCTATAATATATATTTACATAAATTTCAAAAATGTAGGAACTTTCTTCTACAATTTTTAGACACATTATTTATATAAGTTTTAAACCATGCAAAGTAGTATGTAATATATACTGTTGTGTGCATTAATATTTATAGTAAACATTATGACAAACACCAAATTCAGATCAGTAACTATCCTGGAAAAAGAGAAGGGGGATGGAAGATGGGTACTTCAATTTTATCTACAATTTTGTTTTGTTGTTATATAACTAGTCTCTTCAAGTTATATAAGACAGTTAACTATAGTAAGCTATAGTAATATAGTTATATAGTATAAAACTTCACGTAGTATAACTCAAGTTATACAAGACAGTCCTCTAATCAAATAAAACTTGGTTAGGATTTCAGTTTCCTTACCTGTGGTACAGTAACCAATTCCATCTTAATCCTTTTTGCCCAGGATTGTCCCAGTTTTTCTTTCTTTCCTTTTTTTTTTTTGTGTGTGTGATGGTGGTACTGAGGATTAAATGCAGGGACCCTCTACCACTGAGCTACATCTCCAACCCTTTTTACTTTTTATTTTGAAACAGGGTCTCATTAAGATACCATACACTGGCCTCAAACCTGCAATCCTCCTGTCTCAACCTCCCAAGTACTGGATTACAGGCTTGCGCCACCACACCCAGCTTGTCCTAGTTTTAAAACTGAAAGTCCTGTGTTCTGGAACCTCAGTCTCAGGTGGAGCAGAATAATTAGCCACCCTAACTTCTGGTCATACCCAAACTTTTGAGCTATAAGAGAGTTTTGGGATTGAACCCAGGAGATCCTACCTCTGAGCTACACCCCCAGCCCTATTTTACTTTTTGTTTTCAAACAGGGTCTTGCTAAGTTGCTGAGGCTGGCCTTGAACCTGTGATCCTATTGTCTCAGCCTCCCAAATACTGGGATTACAGGTGTGCACCACTAAGCCCACCTAAATCACCCACTTTTACAGATGGGAAAAGTGAGGAATCCTAAATCTTCAGAGTGTCAAGAAAACTTATAGGTCATCTAGTTTGATTGTTCATCCCATGAACTAACTTCTGTACATCTGACTGATGGACTCCCAGCCTTTTGTGACTGCCATTAGTGGTAAGTACACACTAGCCCACAGGCAGCCCCTGCAGAGCTTATAGCTGGCTGTGTGTTTTCCTCCATTCTGGCTCCCTCTCTAAAAATCCTACCAATTCTCTAGTCATCTCACAGGCCTTCTGTGGCATCTGTGCTCAAGCTAATGGTTAGCTAATGGGTTTGCAGGCAGATCTGATGTCTTTGTCTCCATGACCCCATGCTATGTTATCACATCCCTTTCCTGATTCCCTCTCCTTTGAATGGGACTTTTACACTTAATCCTCACATTGTGCACTCATTTGGTCACTGAACATTTATTGAGCACTGTCAGGAACTATGCTGGACACTGGAAAAACTGAATAAAATGCACTCAGATGAGTAAGAGCAAGATAGTAAAATATGAAACAATGTGGACTATGAGGAACTTCCACCTTGGGCAGCTGGAGAAGGCTGCAGCTGATGAGGTGATATCTGAGCCAGGGGGAAACTATATCAGTGCCTGTATCTTTTTTTGTGTGTGTGTGTGGTACTGGGGATTGAACCCAGCAGCATTCTACCTCCACACTATACCCCCAGACTTTTTAATTTTTTGTTTTGAAAGAGAGTCCTGCTAGGATGCTGAAAGTCTCAGTAAGTTGCTGAGGTTGTCCTCAAACCTATGATCTCCTAGCTCAGCCTCCCAAGTACTGGGATTACAGACATGTGCTACCACGCCCAGCTTAACCCCTATATCTTAAACAGCCTGTGGGACTGGGTGTGTAGCTGAGTGGTAGAGCACTGGGCTAGCATGAGGGAGGCCATGGGTTCAATTCCAGAATCAGAAAAAATTAAAACAAGCCGGGCATGGTGGCGCATGTTTGTAATCCCAGTACTTGGGTGGCTGAAACAGGAGGATCGCAGGTTTGCGGCCAGCCTCAGCTACTTAGTGAGGCCTTCCGCAACTTAGTGAGACCCTGTTTCAAAATAAAGAATAAAAAATAGGGATGGGGGTGTAGCTCGGAGGTAGAATGCCCCTGGATTCAATCCCCAGTACCGCAAAAAAAAAGAAAGAAGAAAAAATTAAAACAACAAAACAAAACAAAACAACTTGTGTCCCCAGTACCAAAGGGTACAATTTTTCCCTCAGTCGAAGTTGAACAAATACACAAATTTGGCAAAGTAGAGAAAACCTGACCAGCCCCTTCAGCATCTCTTAGAGGCAAGGAGATGACTGAATCCACAGTCTGGCAAGGGAAGTTCAGAGGTTGGCACTGTACCTGGCTACGTACAGTATTGCTCAGGTGGTTGTCCTCAGACATCTGTGCATTCTGGAAGTAAGACAAGGGTGCAGGTAACTCTGTCATTGGAGCAACTGTATAGATATACTTTTTCACAGAAAACAAAGCCTTTTGGAGTTCTGAAAAGGGAAAAAGAAAACAGAACTTTGTGTATTACTATAACACTTTTATTTTTTAAACACTTTCATCAATTATAGTCAACAGAAACAAACCTTTCTTTCATGTGTTCTCCTCCAGGCCAAGCTGTCGAGACCTTGGAGGCTGCAGTCACTTGCAGGCCCCAGATCAGATCTGAAATGAGATTTTACCAGGTCACTACAGTTGATCAAATCCTCCTAAGTTCATTCAAACTAATTAAATACTTATAAGGCTGATTTGCAAACCAGAAACATGTCAATTTGCCATGACCTTCAAATGACAGACTTATTGTCAGATCAAGGCACTTCTTTGGCAATGAGATCACAAACACAAAAATACTTGATTATTCCAAATTTAGAGAAAGGGAGCTGAATGATTTGGGTGCCTATGTGTGGTTCTGGGGATTGAACCAGGAGCATTCTATCTCTGAGCTACATCCCCAGCCCTTTTTTTTATTTTGAAACAAGGTCTTGATAAGTTGCAAGTGGCAGGCCTTGAAGTTGAGAGATTCTGCTGTTTCAGCCTCCCAAGTAATGTGATTACAGGCATGGGCCACCACGCATGGTTCAAATTTTAAGGAATATTCTTAACCTTTCTTTTTTTATGCTGACCACTTCAACCTAATTTTTTTTTGTGGTACCCGGGATTGAACCCAGGGGCATTCTACCTCTGAGCTACACCCCCAGTCCTATTTTTTTTTTTTTTTGCGGTACCGGGGATTGAACGCAGGGGCGTTCTACCTGCAAGCTACGCCCCCGGCCCTATTTTTTATACTTTATTTTGAAACCGGGTCTCATGAAGTTGCAGAGGGCCTCACTAAGGGGAGAGAGAGAGCGAGAGAGCTGAGGCTGGCCACGAATCCGGATCCACCGGTCTCCGCCTCCCAAAGTACTGGGATTACAAGCGTGCGCCACCACGCCCGGCTCCAGTCCTATTTTTTTTTTTTTGCGGTACCGGGGATTGAACGCAGGGGTGGTCTACCTCCGCGCTACGCCCCCAGCCCTATTTTTTATACTTTATTTTGAAACCGGGTCTCACGAAGTTGTGGAGGGC
>PVJS01062472.1:0-10733 GCA_004027185.1 Glis glis | reverse complement strand
CCGGAGGATCTGGGTTCGCAGCCAGCCTCAGCTACTTAGTGAGGCCCTCCGCAACTTCGTGAGACCTGGTTTCAAAATAAAGTATAAAAAATAGGGCCAGGGGTGTAGCGTGGAGGTAGAACGCCCCTGGGTTCAATCCCCGGTACCACACACACAAAAAAAAAGAATAAAAAAAAAATAGGGCTAGGGGTGTAGCCTGGAGGTAAAATTCCCCCGGGATTCAATCCCTGATACCGCAAAAAAAAAAAAAAAGAGAAAGGCATTTATAACAACATAAAATGTACCTAGAAGCAAATCTAACAAAAGATGTATAAGACCTTCAACATCAAGCACTTTTTTTTTTTTTGGTGCTGGTGCTTGAACCCAGGTCCCTGCATTTGCTAAGCACCTACCTGCTCTACCTCTGACCTACACTCCCAGCCCTACAATTTTTTTTCTTTTCTTTCTTTCTTTTTTTAGTGTGTGTGTGTGTGTGTGTGTGGCACTGGGAATTGAACTCAGGGGCATTCTACCTCTGAGCTACACCCCCAACCTGATTTTATTTTTATTTTGAAACAGGGTTTCTCTAGGTTAATGAGAGTCTCACTATTTGCTGAGGCTGTCCTCAAACCTGCAATCCTCCTGTCTCAGTCTCCCAAGTACTGGGATTGCAAGCGTGCACCACCATGTCCAGCTCCAGCCCTATAATTTAACACTTTATTGAAAGATACTAAAGACTAAATATCATAAAAACATCAATTTTCTCCACTCACACAATTGATCTACAAATCAGAGTTTCAAATGGGATTTTGGTGGAACACGAGAAGCTGATCTTTATATTTCTATGGAAGAATAAAAGAATCAGGAGCCACCAAGACAAATCTAGAGAAAGACAAGGCAGGGGCAGCTTCAGTACATAATGAAGCCAGTGTGTGGTCCGACCAGGCTGCTTCCGCAAGTTGCTGCAGACCGGGCGGCTTGTAGACAACAGAAACGTATTCTTACAGCCCTGGCGGCTGGCAAGTCCAGGAACAAAGCGCTGGCAGAAGCCGGGCGTGGTGGCGCACGCTTGTAATCCCAGTACTTTGGGAGGCGGAGACCGGAGGATCCGGGTTCGCAGCCAGCCTCAGCTCTCTCTCTCTCTCTCTCTCTCTCTCTACCTAGTGAGGCCCTCCGCAACTTCGTGAGACACGGTTTAAAAATAAAGTATAAAAAAATAAGGCCGGGGGCGTAGCGCGGAGGTAGAACGCCCCTGGGTTCAATCCCCGGTACCGCAAAAAAAAAAAAAAAAAAGCGCTGGCAGATCTGGTGTCTGGTGAGGACTCCTCCTGGTTCACAGATGGCATCTTGTCACTGTGTCCCCCTGAGGTGGAAGGGGAGAGGCAGTTCTCTGGGGTCCCTTTTATGAGGGCACTAATCCCACTCCTGAGGGCTCCACCCTCGGGACCTAGTCACCCCAAAGCCCCGCTTCCTAAGACCAGCACACTGGGAATTAGATTTTCCTCCCTCCCTCCCTTCCTTCCTTCCTCCTTTCCTCCCTTCTTCCCTTCCTTCTTTCTTACCTTTCTTTTGTACTAGGGATTGAACCCAGGGGCATTCACCTCCTTGCTACACTCCTAGCCCTTTATTTATTTATTTATTTTATTTATTTTTATGGTACTGGGGATGGAACCCAGGGATATTCTACCTCCGAGCTACACAAAATTGAACCCATCTCATAAGATAGTTTGTTATACTATGACTTAAATGTGGAGGATGAAACTAAGATGTGTGTGTGTGTGTGTGTGTGTGTGCGTGTGTGTGTGTGTGTGTGTTACTGGGGATTGGATTGAACCCAGGGGTGTTCTACCTCTGAGCTATAACCCCAGCCATAGTTTATTTTTTGGTTTGAAACAGGATCTCACTAAGTTGCTGAGGGCAACTAAATTGCCCTCAGCAATTAACTAAATTGCTGATGCTGGCTTCAAACTTTCTATCCTCCTGTCTCAGCCTCCTAAATACTGGAATTACAGTCATGTACCACCACCCCTGCTCTAAGACACTTTGGAATTTAGCAGAACATATTACTCAGGAAACTATAGAGGAAGATTTCTTTTTTCTTTTCTTTTCTTTTCTTTTTTTTTCTCCTCTGTGTGTTGTGATACTGGGGATTGAACCCAGGGGCAATCTGCCTCCAAGCTATACCCCCAGCCCTATTTTATTTTTATTTTGAAACAGGGTCTCCCTAGGTTGATGAAAGTCTCACTACTTGCTGAGGCTGTCCTTGAACCTGTGATCCTCCTGTCCCAGCCTCCCAGGTACTGGGATTACAGGTGTGCGTCACCACACCCGGATGAGGGGAGGATTTCTTGAGGTACAAAAAACATAGACCATCAGGAAAAAGTATTATTTATTTATTTATTTGTTTATTTATTTACTTATGGTACTGGGGATTGAACTCAGGGGCATTCTACCTCTGAGCTACACCCCCGGCCCTTTTTAGTTTTTGGTTTGTAATAGGGTCTTGCTAAATTGTTGAGAGTCTCACTAAGTTGCTGAAGCTGGTCTCAAACCTGTGATCCTCTTGTCTCAGCCTCTCAAGTAGTGGGATTACAGGTGTGCGCAACCACACCTGGCTCAAGAAAAAGTATTTTTACAAACAAACCACTTAATTGGATTAAGAACTGTTCATCAGAATGCACCATGAGGAAAAGTGAGATAAATCATAAATTGAGAGAAGATATTTCCAATACATACAATCAAGAAAGATTTAGTACCTAAAATATATAAAGAATTGTTTAGAATAAGAATAAAAGGGGGCTCAGTGGCAGAATGCTTGCCTAGCATATAGGTGGCCCTGCGTTCAACCTCTAGCACTGAAAAAAAAGAAAGAAAGAAAAGAAAAGAAAGGGGAAGGGAATAGGAAACAATGAGCAAAAGAAACAAAGAAGGTTTTAACAAGAAAGCTAGCACTAATGGTGTCTCAGTGAAGGTCTAACCAGAAAAACAGATACCATTCCAGGTGTTTGCAACAGGAGAAATTTATTGCAGGGCGTGGGTGACACAGGGACAGAAGAGTTGAGAGGCACGTAAGGACAGGGAGGATGACATGGGAAGCAGACGTCTCAGCCGGTGCCTCTCCCTCGGGTAGGAAGAATGTTCTAGGGCCTCAGGAGCAGATGTCGCCCAGTGAAAGCAGGACATGGTGGCGGTCCGGCAGGAGCTGGAGCCAAACTGCAGCAGGTGGAGCCAAGGGAGTTGGAGGAAGGGAGAGGCACTGGCTCCTCCCTCCTCCTCTCCTCTGGCATCTCCCATTAGCCAAACTTGGCCAGAATCCAGCTGGATGGAGCCTGGGAAACAGAGCCTGCCAGGGCCAGGCCCCTCTGCCGCGCGAGCGGGGCAGGAGAACATGGAGGAAGGGGCTCAGGGTAGACAGGCCCTGGTGCAAAGGGCCCAGGAGGAGCCGAGAGGCTGCCACCGTACCGCTTATCAAGGACATGTGCATCGTGGTATCGTGCACGATGCCATTTCACAAACTCACTTCCAGCATGGAGGGCCGAGTGGCTCTCTGTGTCCCTTCTGCAGCGAAGCAATCGTAACTGGTGAAGACCTTACAAAACTAATGACACAGCTGCTTAAAGTCTCTAAAATCGCCCTACGGCCAGACGGCGCGTGAAATATTTGTCCAAGAAAATCTAAGTCCTGGTAGGAATGTCAGGGTGAGCTCGATAGCTCCGTGGAGAGTCCTAAGGAGTTCCCAGGCCTGGGAAGGGGAAACTCACCTCCAGGTTCCCGGGGTCCTTGGGTCTGTGTAGAAAAGAATTTCAACACGCACCAGTCAGAGAAAAGACAGAGGTTTAATTCAAGGAAAAGGGAAACATATTCAGGGAAACAGGGGCCACCTCAAGATGAGAGAGCAGCAGCCCCGAATTCTTACAGTCTCTTTTTATAGGCACTGGAGATGGGGAGGGGGTTGGTTAGAGGAAAATGCCTCCTTTCTTTGAAGATGTTGATTCCCTCCTGGGAGTGCAGATGAAGAGTCTGATGGCCAGCTGGTGGCCAGCTGAGTGTAACAGCAGGTGTGATCTTTTGGAGTTCTGGTAGAAGGTGAAGTTCTTTCTCTTCCAAAACTAATCTCCTCAGGCATTTCGGATGTGAAGCTAGCTCACTGTGTTCTTAAAGATATGGGTCTTGCTTCTATTTGGCCTGTCCTAGGCAAGCCTGCAAGGCAAGCTTAGGACTTTACCCCTTTCCTTCCCTTCTAGTCTCCTTTCTACCTAAAATTTTATTTCTTTTATTCTACCTTATCAGGAACAGCAGGCATCTGTGGCGCTTCTCCCTCAACCCCAGCCCAGCAGGCAGAAGCGCCTCTCCAGGTCCCTGGAGGGCCTCCCTGGAGGGACGGGTGGCCAGCCTTCTCGCCCCTCCACCTGCTCCGTGTCACAGAGGCTAAACTCCAGGAGAGTGAAGCTAAGTAGCCAAGAGCTGTGTTCATCTCCCATCCCTGACTTGAGGTGGCAGGCTGATGAACCAAAGTGACGCCATGACAGGCTTTAGTTAAAGCTTTAAGTAGGATAGGCCTAAGTATCTGTTTTTCTAGAAGTTAAGTTTCTATAGCCTGTTGCCCCATACCCTGTAGAAATCATTAAGTGTGCTAATCTGATCTTGTCCCTAGCAACCCCTAGAAACAGCCAATTGGTGTCAAGCACACCTGGGTCTGGAATTTGCAGATAATTGGGCGAGGCCACTCTGACCAGAGTCAGCAGGCCCCCCACCCATCCTGGACATTCCTGAGAAAGGTACTGCGGGCCTGACCAATCAGCTTAAATGTCACCATATAGGGTTAATGCTTCCCTAATGATGACCCCTACCTAAGGCGCGAAAATTAAACCAACCAGGGAACGCCAACAAGCTGATGTCTTAAACTAACCTATCAATGTAAAGGTGGGGTGGGCTGCCTCCTTAAGGGATAAAAGCTTTGTTCTCGGAGAGCAAGAGGCTTCTCTCTGTGACCACTGCGTTGGTGCACGCTAGGAGCCCAAGCTCGAGCTTGAATAAAGGACCCTCATGTGCTTTGCATCGGAATTGGCTCCTTTGGTGGGATCGGAATCTTTGGTGGGATCACGAACTTGGCACTTCACTGAGAGCTGGGACGGCATCTCTCACCCCTAGCTGCTCCTAGCAGGAGGATCCACAGGGGAAAAGGCGGGTGTCCCTCAGGGGGAGGCGAGCCACTGTCTTGC
The DNA here is from genome assembly GCA_004027185.1 of Glis glis. Classification (NCBI taxonomy): domain Eukaryota; kingdom Metazoa; phylum Chordata; class Mammalia; order Rodentia; family Gliridae; genus Glis; species Glis glis. The sequence goes on along the minus strand of PVJS01062472.1, from coordinate 5,532 downwards.
TCTTAATTCTGGAGCAGTGGCTTCGAAAGTGGCTTCGAAATTGGCTTAATTCTGGAGCAGTGGCTTCGAGAAGAAGGCCGTAAGAACAGAGAGCTCAAAGCTCTCCCCAAACAACTGCTTCTGTTTAGGACAGAGCGAGGGGGCGGGACTCCAGCCTAAGCGTGCACACAAACATTTTGATGGTAAGCAACTAAGAGGAGGCTGCAGCTCTGTGAGAGCAACGCACGAAACCACGTACCAACCAGGTTACCAGAGAAAACCAGGGAGAGAGACAGCTAGGAAGAGCTCTCCAGTGGGACTCTTACCAACCTAGTGAGAGCCTGTTTCAAAATTAAAAAATAGGGCCGGGGGTGTAGATTGGAGGTAGAATGCCCTTGGCTTCAATCCCCAGTATAACTAACACACACACACACACACACACACACACACACACACACACACATATACACACTCCTGGAAAATGCCTCAAATTTGTTTGGATCAGACTGTGGGGCAATTTATGCTCCAGGGTATTTTCAAAAAGAAAAGAACAATTAGCCTGCAATTAGAGGAGCCTAACTAGCTGGGTATTATAAGAACAGAAAGAGCCCTCTTAACAAACCAAGGGATAATCAAAGAGCCCACTGCTGCTGCAGAATGAATGTGAGCATGTGCAAGGCAGCTTCTCTGTCTGGGTCTGGATAATGGAGAACCCTCAGTGGGGTGAGGGAAGTGGTACAAGGGAAGGGGAAGGGCAAGAAAGAAGCGAATCAGTGGAATTACTATCATAAACAATGCGTACATGTGTGAATATACCAACATCATTCTCGGTACTTCGTATGGGTGGGGGGAGGCGGGGGGACACTAAGAGCTGTGTGCATGTATGTTAACATCAAATAGATATTCATTGTGATGTAAGACTACAATGCATCAATAAAAGCATGTTAAAAAAAAAGGAACTCATCTCATTCACGAGGGCCCCACCCTCAGGACCTAAAGGACTTCTAGAACCCTGGTCCTCACACTGCCACATTGGGGGGAGGGGTCGACTTTTGGAATTTGGTGGGACTCAAACATTCAGTCTCTAGACAGTGAATCAACAAACTCAGTAAGTTTTAGGGTACAAGCTCAGTATACAAAAATCAATTTTATTTCTATACACAAGCAATGAACAATTTGAAAATTAAATTAAGTAAGAATTCTATTTACAATAACATAAAGAATAAAATACGTGGTAATAAACTTAATGAAAGAAGTGTAAAATATATTCTGAAAATATATAATGTCATATATTTAAAATCTTGAAAATATTTTATGGATTACCCTATTCTTGTTCTCTGAATAAAATTATGTATACACACTTAAAGTAAAAATGTTGAGCCGGGCATGGTGGCATATGCTTGTAATCCCAGTACTTGAGAGGCTGAGACAGGAGGATCGCAGGTTCAAGGACAGCCTTAGCAAGTAGTGAGACTCTCATCAACCTAGCAAGACCCTGTCTCAAAGTAAAAATAAAATATGTCTGGGGGTGTAGCTCAGAGGTAGAATGCCCCTGGGTTCCATCCCCAGTAACACACACAAACATACACACACACACACACACACACACACACACACACACTAAATAAATAAGTAAATAAATAAAAAAGTAAAAGTATTAAATTTAATTAAACCTTGGCATGTCATGAGCCGAGGTGTTAATGCATTTACTTTGGTGAGAGTTAAAATTATGATTAGCGGGCCGGGCGTGGTGGTGCATGCTTGTAATCCCAGTACTTTGGGAGGCGGAGACCGGAGGATCCGGGTTCGCGGCCAGCCTCAGTTCTCGCTCTCTCTCTCTCTCCTTAGTGAGGCCCTCCGCAACTTCGTGAGACCCAGTTTCAAAATAAAGCATAAAAAAAAAAAATAGGGCCGGGGGCGTAGCGCGGAGGTAGAACGCCCCTGCGTTCAATCCCTAGTATCGCAAAAAAAAAAAAAAAAAGAATGGAAAAGACAAAGGGGCCATGATGTTTCTAGAACATTAAGGACTGTGTTGTTAGCTGCTTTTTAACCTTATAGCTGAGTTCTGTTGATTTTGAAGGGCTGTTTTCTTCTTTAGTACACATTATTATACTGTTCTTTTTTTGTGTGGTATTGGGGATTGAACCCAAGGGCATTCTACAGCCGAGCTATATATACCCCAGCCCTTTTTATGTTTTTGTTTTGAAACAGGGTCTCGCTAGGTTGCTGAAAGTTTCACTGCATTGCTGAAGCTGTCCTCGAACCTGTGATCCTCCTGTCTCAACCTCCCAAGTAAGGCATGTGCCACCTTGCCCAGCAAGAGACTAATTTTATTTATGCTATATTTCACAGTAATTTTTTTTTGTGGTACTGGGGATGGAACCCAGGGGCACTTTACCTCTGAGCTCCACCCCCAGCCCAATTTTTTTATTCTTTATTTTGAAACAGGGTCTCACAAAGTTGCGGAGGGCCTCACTAAGTAGCTGAGGCTGGCCACGAACCTGGATCCTCCGGTCTCAGCCTCCCAAGTACTGGGATTACAAGCGTGGGCCACCACGCCCGGCCACAGTAAATTTTAAAATTAGAAACTTTTTATACAATTTAAATTTTATTTTATTCACTAAACATCTTATTATTGGCTCATTAAAAAACTCCTAGATGGAAATTCAAAAGCCAAACCGTCTCAGCCGGGCGCGGTGGCGCACGCTTGCAATCCCAGTACTTGGGAGGCTGAGACCGGAGGATCGCAGGTTTGAGGACAGCCTCAGCAAGTAGTGAGATTCTCATCAACTTAGTGAGACCCTGTTTCAAAATTAAAAAACTACAATAGGGCTATCTCTAGCTCAGAGATAGAATGCCTCTGAGTTCAATCCCTAGTAATACATACACACACAACACACACACACACACACACACACACACACACACACCATCTTGCAGCAGGGCCTTAGCACTGTGGGACAATGTACCAGAAAGATTTCCGAGGTCTCTGCTGATTTTAAAGCAGAAGATTGCAATGACCTAAGACTCACTTTGAAAGGGTACAGTAAGATGTTCTGAATAACCTGGACAGACATACAGGATGAAGGCAGGAGGAGGAGAAGAAATCACCATATTGTTCCTATTTGTTGTTGAGAATGTCTTAAAAAATACAACTTCCGCCGGGCGTGGTGGCGCACACTTGTAATCCCGGTACTTTGGGAGGTGGAGACCGGAGGATCCGGGTTCGCGGCCAGCCTCAGCTCTCTCTCTCTCTCTCTCTCTCTCTCTCTGTCTCTCTGTCTTTCTCTCTCTACTTAGTGAGGCCCTCCGCAACTTTGTGAGACCTGGTTTCAAAATAAAGTATAAAAAAATAGGGCCGGGGGTGTAGCGCAGAGGTAGAATGCCCCTGGGTTCAATCCCCGGTACCGCAAAAAAAAAAAAAAAATACAACTTCCTTATAAAAGCAGAGGGGTGATTCTGGCAGTGCTAACTCAAGGGTCTAAATGTCTGCCAGGAACGTGTGCCTCAGACAAAATGGACAAAGTGTTATTATGTAGAAAGGTCCCAAGACCTATAATCTAGGTAGAAATGTTTCCATGACAACGACTGACAGTTCAGAGTATCATACTTACTCCCCTCTCTCGACGAGCTCCACAGATGCTCTATCACTGAGCCTCACCCCCGGTGCCCTTCTTTCTCTTTTTAATTGTAGGAAAATGCTAGTTTTTATACTAAACGTGAAGAACCTGTAGCTGATAATGTGGAAGCTGAAGTGGGCTTTGCTGACTTGGGCAGACAGAAAGAGACCAGAAGTGGAGGGAGCCTGGTTGATTTCCAAATGTAGACTCAGTTTATAGCACTTCCCGGGCAGCCAGCCTGCCAAGGACCAGGGTCTGGATAATGGTGACTCCTTCTAGCATATTCGGAGGCTATGGCTGGGGTTCTGGTTCACGTTTTCTGCCAATCTGAAATATATACTAATCCTCAGATATGGAAAGCTCGCCTGAAGATTTCCTTTATTTTAATTTTATTGTTCTTTTTTTTTTTTTGCGGTACCGGGGATTGAACCCAGGGGCGTTCTACCTCCACGCTACGCCCCCGGCCCTATTTTTTATACTTTATTTTGAAACCGGGTCTCATGAAGTTGCGGAGGGCCTCACTAGGTAGAGAGAGAGAGAGAGAGAGAGAGAGAGAGAGCTGAGGCTGGCCGCGAACCTGGATCCTCCGGTCTCCGCCTCTCAAAGTACTGGGATTATAAGCGTGCGCCACCACGCCTGGCTAATTTTATTGTTCTTATTTTGCTATTATAAATAGGATGCTTCCCACCAATATGTAATTATCTAAATGTTGAGGATATTTTGTTTTATTTAGTTTTTTACTTTTTGTGGTACTGGGGATTGAGCCCAGGGGCATTCTAACTCTGAGCTACACCCCCAGCCCGATTTTTTATTCTTTATTTTGAAATAGGGTCTCACTAAATTGCGGAGGGCCTCACTAAGTAGCCGAGGCTGGCTGCAAACCCAGATCCTCCGGTCTCAGCCTCCCAAGTACTGGGATTACAAGCATGCACCACCACGCCTGGCCTAAATGTTGAAGATATTTTGGAGGATTCTTATTAAATATCCTGAGCCACAGGATGGCTGACTTGGAGCTCAGAATTTATAAAATAAACATACAACAGGGAGGAAACAGGATGATGACAAGAGGTTGTTACACAGGAAGGAAATAACATCCGTTTTTGAGGCAGCAGGAAAGAGTGAATGCCTTGCCTCTAAAATCAAGAACAAGGCAAGAAGGCCCACTGTCTCTACTTCCACTCAACATTGCGTAGGAGATTTTAGCCAGTGCAACAAGGTAAGAGATACACAAAAGGTGTACAGATTGGAAAGGAAATAGTAAAACCTGTTATTTCCAGATGATAAGATCATTTAGAAACTGTAAGGAATCTATAAAGAAACTTACTAGAAATAAGAAATGAATTTAGTAAGGTCACTGGCTACAAGGTCAATATATAAAAATCAATGGCACTATTATATGGTAGCAACAAACCATTGGAAGTTGACGTTAAAACCCATTTACTATAGCATTGAAGACATGAAATCAGGATAAATTTAATGAAATATGTGCAAGACCTATGTGTTGAAAACTTACAATATTACTGAGATAAATTAAAGAAGACCTACATGAACAGAAAAATATACTATGCTCATGGACTTACTAAAATATTGAGTCTCCTCAAATTGATCTATAGATTTAATGCAGTCCAAATGAAATCCAGCACCTGTCAAACTGACTTTAAAATTTGGAAAGAGCCGGGCGTGGTGGCACACGCTTGTAATCCCAGTACTTTGGGAGGCGGAGACCGGAGGATCCGGGTTTGCGGCCAGCCTCAGCTCTCTCTCTCTCTCTCTCTCTCCCCCCGTGTCTCTCTCTCTCTCCCTGTCTCTCTCTCTCTCTCTCTCTCTCTACTTAGTGAGGCCCTCCGCAACTTCATGAGACCCGGTCTCAAAGTAAAGTATAAAAAAAGGGCCGGGGGCGTAGCACAGAGGTAGAATGCCCCTGAGTTCAATC
>PVJS01062471.1:0-10730 GCA_004027185.1 Glis glis | reverse complement strand
ACACACACACACACACACACACACACACACAAACACACACTCAGTCCAACAATTTAAAAATATTGAGTTATGCAGTCAATTAAGTGATTGGCAAAGCCTTTCAATGGATAAAACAAAGTGATAACTTACTATGTTGAATTTTCTTAATTCAGCATTTCAAAATTTAATTATATTGCTTAATATTTCCTGAAATCATCTATACATAGACAGCCAACAAATTAATATTTGGGCCACTTTCTGCATACAGGCCAAGTTATATACATTGCTCCTTTTTTACCCAGTATTTTTAAATTTGATTTATTTATGTTATTCAATGATTAATTTACATTTTAGGACATATTTCAGTTTGCCCCCACATATGCCAAAATATTGACTAAGGAAATATGTGAATGAATCTTTAACTTCTGTTTAAACATGTACTGCAATACACATTATCATTTCGATAGAGAGTAATGACAGTCAGTTATAAGATTTATAAGTTAACAAATCTAGAACAATAAGCAATATGCCAAATAAAGAAACCAACCTCAGTAATACAGATGTCTATTTTATTAAAAAAGTTACAAACAGGTGGACTGCAGGGTTGTCTTACAAAATGACAAGAATGAAATCTATTGGAAAAAATTTACTTTTACAAATCCTTATAGGTAATTGTTCAATGTTTGTACTTGTTATTTGAGATTTTACCTTCCACTGATAAAGTTACAGTACATTAGATCCATAATAGGTTACATGATTTTATTTGCAGAGCCCTACTGCAGTGATTTGAACAACTCCTAAACAGATGCCATAGTAAAGACAAGACATATATTGCATTTAATATTAATTTATTATCCTAATAGGCAACATGCAATCTATTGAGGAAGCTAAAATAACTTTTGGTCCCTTTTCTTAAAATGTGCTGGAGAAACCACCTTTAAAATCACTTTCCCCTGATTCCTGTAATCCTACATGAATTCAAGTTAAATTTGCTGCTGAGGTCAATGACAACGAACACTGTAACAGAGAGGTGGGGTGGGGGAGAGGGAGGGAGGGGACAGTATCCATAGGAAAGAAACACTATAAAAACCCAACAATCTGCAGAAAATTTAAATCATCATGATTTGATTCCTTTAGAATTTCACAAAGTTCAGAAGGATGGATCACGATCACTTAATCTACTTTGAAATGAGAATTTGGTTTTAAGTTTGGTGTTAAAGTGCAAACTTAAAGTATTCATTTCAAGCTGTTTAGAAATAAGGGACAATATTTAAATTCCATCTATCCTTACAATCTCATCATAAATTTCAAAATCCAAGAACAAGGGTTCACTTTGAGGGAATTTGATCAGGAATCAAATGCAACACGATTTAAAAAAAGGAAATCAAAGTTTAATCAATTTCTACTCAATAATTAATGGTCATGCTGACCAATAAATCACATGAATGCAGATATCACTTTATTTGAACATCACACACAATATAAATTTAAAATTGCCACACCCTTCCATAAACCATCACTGCATATATTAGAGCTTTCCTTGACAAAGTTATTGAGCTATTATTATAGATCAAAAGTATAGTTTTGGTTTTTTCTGTTTTGTTTTATTTAGAAGCATGTTCAAATGACTAAAGCTGGGCTCCTAAAATCGAGAACTTTGGTGCAGTAGGTGAGCTGCTGTTACTAACTTCTGCAAATTAAATGCACACAAATAAAACGCAACAACAAAATACTGTCAAACTTACACAATTGAAAAATCATTGCTAGAAAAAGCGCTTGTTGTCAGGATGTTAAACTGAACCAAAAGATTACTCTTTGCAAATTTCCTTTCTGTTTCTATACCTGTGTTACTGTTAAAATGTTCAAGTATTTAGACAAAATGTGCTGATCAGGTAAACAACATGGAAGGCAATGGCTATTAGAAAGTACATTTGCAAAAATAAAAAATTGCCCAGAGACTTGGTGCTATTCTCCCTCCTGTTATGCAGATTTTTGTCTCTACTACGAACATGCTTCTTGGGAAATAACTAAAAAGCAATCATGATAGTGCAAGAAAACTTAAACAAATATTGCTTTAAACTATTATTCAGAAAGACAAATATTAAGAACTAGAAGGTGTACATGATTTTATTTGAATTCAATTTTACATGTGCAGAAGTCTACTAGATGTCAATTACAAGCCTGACAGGCAAAGCTGAGCTATCTCTGTTTAGGTATACAATTAATTTACCATGGATACAATATCCCTTTTCAAAGGCATTGCTAAGTAGGTCATAACTAAATTTAGAACTTCACAGAAAGGAAAATGTTACTGCCGCAATTCGATGCTGTAAATGAGATTAACACATGTGGAAAACCTAATGGAATTGAATGCTTAACTCTTCAATTAAATGCTTCATGGTCAATTTTCAATATCAATTGTAACTTTCAGAACATGTTAATTACAAAACCACAGCACAAACTACACCTGAGGAAAAGGGATATTCCATCCATACAGGTAAAATGTGATCTTTAGTTTCTTTTTACAACACTGCCACACGTAAACAAAGTCTCAAAGTATTAACCAACCATTTAAAGGAGAAAAATTTTACAAATAGGATGAAGCACTGATACGAGGTAATATACAGAAGTAACCATTTGTTTAAGGCTCAATTTTTTCTCCATTATAACTTTCTTTTAAAAGGCATTGAGTAGGTAATACTGAGTTTGAGTATTTAATAAATACAAGTTGAGAAACTGATTAAAGAAATCAATGAAAATATTAAAAATTAACCCTTGCATATTAGCCATCAATAAGAACTTAGAAAGCTATAAAAGGACTGATTGATAAAGAACAGATTTTAAACGTATGGTAAACGTGCTAAGCATTCCTGGTTAAAGTCCTTGGATCTTGAAAGCCAAAGACCTTTTGCACTTAATTAGATGTATGGCAACATGCTGTAATAGAGACAGGTTTACCAAGGCTCAGTTCTGCAACCCAGGTTGTAAAGTTCTCCAAAGCAGCATCTGTGCAAATTTCCTCTGAGTTTTATCTGTAATTAAGATAAAACATCATAAAAATGTAGAAATACAGATCATAGTTTTTAAAAAGGACAGTGACAACAGATCTATACATACAAAAGTAATAACAAGAATAAGGTGGAATTTCACAGTTTTCTCTATCAGTTTAAGTGAAAAAGTAATTTTTATGGTCCTGTAAAGTTATTAAAAAGTAGAAGCACAGCGATGATGCACTGGTTATAATATACTGTATCTCTGTGTGTGTAACTACTCCAGTTTAATTTTATATTATTATTCTTTTTTTTGCGGTACCGGGGATTGAACCCAGGGGCTTTCTACCTCCACGCTACACCCCCGGCCCTATTTTTTTATACTTTATTTTGAAACCGGGTCTCACGAAGTTGCGGAGGGCCTCACTAGGTAGAGAGAGAGAGAGAGAGAGAGACAGGGAGAGAGCGAGAGAGCTGAGGCTGGCCGCGAACCCGGATCCCCCGGTCTCCGCCTCCCAAAGTACTGGGATTACAAGCGTGCACCACCACACCCAGCTATATTATTATTCTTTATACTTAAATGATATTAAAATGTTCTTCCTGGCTTAAATGATTTTACTTTATTTTTAACATGCTTTTATTGGTGCATTATAGTCTCACATCATATTGTAAATCATGTTGACAGTGACATAAATCATGGCAAATCGTGCTTCTATTTTGAACTTGATGTCTTCATTTTTAACTGGAAAGAGTATTAGAATTAAATGCATATTAATTATGAGTTAACTTGATGGTATGCTAGATTTTTCTGAAATGCAATGTTGGGGAAATTTAAAACAAAACAACATGATTCAATCAGAGCATAGAAATTGAGTACCTAGGTGCCGACATTTGAGCTAGATGCTAGGTGACAGCAGCAGCTCACATTTTCCACTGTGGCTTACCCTTTTTTGGGCATCCTCCTACCATAAGACTTTCTCCTGTGATGGGGATTCCTCAGTCTCTGCTCTTATACCAGATAGATTTCTGCCCTTCCATTTAATACTGGGGGGAAAATCTATCATTCAGACAGATACAACGTCCTTCAGCTGTGCTGAATCACCAACTAGCTTCTAGGGGAATGGAATTATGTTTGTTTTTTAATGTGGGAGATAAAAAATGTTATCATAAAGCCATAGACAAAAGAACAACAACTACAAAAGAATGCCAAGTGAAACTGGTGGAAAAATCTCGAAGGGCTCTACCAATGTTTATAAATGCATAATTTTAATTTCATTTGACAGCCCACTTCTATTAGTATTCACAGAGCCCGAGAGAATGCTTTATTAGTAGCTGTATCATAAACATGATTACTTTTAAAGAATGTAGCGGTGCTCATTATTAAAATTCTGCCACCTAAACACATTAGGAGAAAATGGAACAAAAATCTTCCTCTTTAGAAATGATCATAGAAACATTTTTTTCTAATTAAAACTAAGACTTTTTGCATTAAAGTTAATTAAGACATGGGTTGTTTAAGCGTGGGCAAGTCCAGTTTCCTCATCATTAAAATAGTGATAAAAATAAGGTAGCATGTGAAAGTACCTTATAAAATGAATATACAAATGCCAGTGTGATTTTCATTTCCCAACTATGTGATAGATTTTTAAAAGACCAAGATTGTGTCTTTGATATCCAGACTAAAGACCTTTGTGTTTTCTAGCCTTATTTGAATGTCTATACTTATGTAAACACAACAGTAATTCATTATATATGCAAGTCATTATGAAGACTTTTCACTAATTCAGACTAGACTCCCCTCAATTAATTTGAATTAATAAGTTTGCTATAAACTTTAATCTGTGTTTTTCAAAATAAGCAATTATATAAAGAGCCTGAGATTTTCAAATCTGTTTGTGTCTCTTAAATATTGAAGACTTGTAAAATGTGATGATTTAATAGTTTGGGCATTCTCTGAAATCAAACTGAGATATTAGTTATTATTGATATCTAGCCAAAATAAACATTAATAATACAAACCAGCTATACTGACCATAATGTATATTAAATAAATGGTTGCATATTCATCACTTTCTACACCCCAGAAACCAGTTAACATTGGATCCATTCACATTCCACAAGATGATAATACTTCAGTAAAAGAAAGAGATATACTTAAATGCTGAATAGGACTCAACAACATTAACATTAGGTATACTGTTGAACAAAGTATTAATACTGGCTACTTTTCAAGGGAGCAAAAAACTACAATTCTCTGCAGTAATAAGTCCATCCTGAAGCAAAAGCTTGCATTAAGCAAAAGGACAGTGTCTCTAGATTAGAATTTCACAGAATGCAAAATGTAAACGTTCTTGCTCCACAAAAATTTTAGTGTACTAACACTCTCATTCATTTAAAAAGAGAAGAAGCCCAGAAGCTTTAAAGACAGCAGGTCAAATGAGTACTTTTTAATTCACGGATATCACATCCAGACATGGTGCAAAGGTATAACTTGCTGCTTTCGAGATCGAACACAAGTTATCCTTGTCTTCACTCTCAAGTTTCCAGCAGGGCACCAAACAAATAAATCTTAACTCTGGAAGCTTCTACTTAACCTCTCGCCTAACTTTTTGTTTTTTTTTCTAATAAAATTTTTGATTTTTTTCTAATAAAAGTATCAGAGAGTGCAAAATAAAAACAATAGTCCAAACCTTTTGTTCATTAAATTATGAAATATAGTCTCCCAAGTGGGGTAAATTGGTACACAAGAGTACCAAACACAGAACTGAAAGAACAAAGATCATTATTTATGTCAGCCTGAAGAAAAAGAGATTCTTGATTCAAGACTAGCACATCATTTCACGAGGCAGCAGAATGCCTGAGATGTTAACAAAGACTCCTGAAAGGCTTAGCAGTTTGTGAATGTCTTTTTAGCTTAACTGGATTTACCATTTCTAAATACAATGGTATTTACTAGCATTCTTTCTCTCTCTTTTTAGCAAATATAAATGTGCAATCATAGTTGTCTTTCATTTTTTTTCTAGTTTTAGACACATGATATTTTGGGGACTTAACCAAATGGATTTTTTTTTAAAAAATGAATTTCCCTTCACATTTTTAACTCAGCATTTTCATACTCAAGTTAAATATTAGTTGTATTAGCAAAACACCAGGCTGGAATGCTATTATCTGAAAGAAGTTACATTTTTGTGAAACATGTTGTTTCTCTACCCTAATTTGCCTGATACTCATGAAGTTTACTAGGGGTAGAATAGGAAGACAAGGTCATTAAACATATTGCCACTCATTAAACACAGAGAACAACCCAGGAATGGTGGCGCACGCCTGTAATCCTGGTACTTGGGAGGCTGAGTCAGGGGGATCACAGGTTGGAGGCCAGCCTCAACAATTTAATGAGGCCGTTAGCAACTTAGTGAGACCCTGTTTCAAAAAAGTAAAAAAAAAAAAAACAGGGGTGGGGGTGTAGCTCGGAGGTAGAATGTCGTGAGTTCATCTCCAGTACCAAAAAACAAAACACATAGAGAGCAAAAGCTGAATCTATATGCCATAGATTCCTTGAATGGAGGTGGAACCATGCTTGAAAAGTGGCATGCACACTAAATATTTATGGTAAACCCAGGGTAGTAGGGAAGGGATTTGTTGTTTTTCCTGTCCTTGACATAAAATTTCCAAAAGTTTAAATTAATGTATTCAATTCTGAGATCTCAAATAGTATGACAAGGTTCAGTGTTAATAAACAGCAGTGTGAATCAGAACAGGTAGGGAACTGCTTTCCTCAACTCATATTTTTTTGTTATTGTTTTGAGACAGGGTCTCCCTAAATTGCCCAGGATGGCCTCGAATTCACAATCCTCCTGCCTCAGCCTCACCCGGTGCTGGAATTACAGGCATGTGTCACTGCACCCAGCTTCCCCTCAACTCTAAATTGCATTTTCTAAATGTGCTATTCTTAATACTGTGGCTAATCAAAGGAATTGGGGAGTTATATTTTTGATTGGATAAGGTTTTCCAACAGCTTAGAGGACTTCAATTTTTCTTAGTGACTTTATCTTCCGAATTGTAGAATTCCACTGAGAAGTAATCCCATGAGGAGAATCTTCCCTGTAGCATGGCTAGAACACTTCCTTGGTGGCAATTCTCCAGCCCCATGATGCAATTTTTGTTAATTCTACTGATAGTTATTTCTAAGCCAGAGAGGTAATAGAGTAAAACTGAATGGCTCATATGCATTTCATTCTGCAATAAAAACCTAATCTTGAGGTTAAAAGGAAGCAATTAAAGGGGAACAGATAAAGAGTCTTTCTAATTACCAGATACCCCCACACCCAGAGCAGGTCTAACTAGGCACCCATCTATTCTGAACAGTCTCAGACCATGAAGGCTGTGTGTGGGGGGTCAGTGAATGTCTGGGAGAATGGGAGGAAGCAGACAGGGCAAAGCAGCTCTAGTTCCTCCCTTTTACCCCAGACCCACTGTGGGCCTTCACAGAGCACACTACTCCTTAAAGCATGCTTCATCCTCCATTCAAATCCTCTGCTCTACTTTGGCTCACCGTGTGAACTGGATGACAGATATGTGTTTTCAATAAGCTATTTCCCCCACTCAAAGTGATACACGAAATAGGGAGGGAGGGAAAAACAGCAAGTATTCTAACAAAACTGTAACTTCTGCAATGGAATTCCACTCCAGTGTTCTACTGATATGATTAATATTTAACTTGAGTATGAAAATGCCAGCATTTTAAAGAACATGATGATTCAATCTTGAGGATTTTCCCTTCACATTTGCTAAACTCCTAGCACACCATATCTAATGAAAAGCTGGAAAAGGGATTAGAAACCATTCTGATTCCATATTTTATTTATGTAAAAACCCTGAAACTGCTAGTCAATTCCACTGTATGTAGAAACAGTAAGTCCAGCTAGAGTAAAATGCCATACACAGATTGTTCAGTCTTTCAGGAGCCTTTGTTAACATCCAGGAATTCTGCTGCCACGTGAAACGATGCACTATTCTTGAATCAAGAATCTCCCTTTTTCTTCAGGCTGACATATATAATGAACTGGGACTGACATAAATAATGATCTTTGTTCTTTCAGTTTGCTTCCTGGTGTTTGGTACTCTTACACACCATTTACTCGACTTGGGAGAAACCGCTCCATAATACACTGTGGAAAATGGTATAGAATCTCACAGAAGACCTTCAAAGTGTAATGAAGAACACCTTTTCCCCATTTTCTTTCTTCACAACTTTCATCAATACTGCACTTACACATAGGAATCCTTAAAAATCATCCTTAAAAATTCTATTTGACAAGAGCCTGTACTGAATTGCCACATTTACGGGATAACTTTAATGCACCTCCCCCCTTCTTTTCAGGAAATTGACAATATTTTAGGATATTATCGTGTGCCTTCTTCAAATTCCTTATGTTTGGAAATAACTCTATCTCCCCATCCCCTCAAATCCTACGTATTCTTCAAAGCCCTACTCAAACGCTACTGCTCCCTGGCTCTTTTAACTCAGTGGTTCTTAACCAGGGGTGAATCCGTCCCATGGGGGGGACATTTGGCAATTTCTTGAAATATTCTTGTTAGTCACAATTGGTGGCAGGGGAATGCTATGGGTATGTAGTGGGTATAAGCCAAGGATGCTGCTAAGCATCTAACAATGCATAAGGCAGCCCAAACCAACAAAGAGCTTAAAACAGTGAAAAAGTGCTTTCTCCTTTCTCTGAATCCCCACAGCACTGTGATTTACTTCTTTCATAGTATGAACTTATTAACAAAACATCTATCCTTCTCAATAACAATATACCAAAACGGTAAACTGCCTATTGTTTTCACCAATACAGAGGAACTCTGATGTAGCAAATAAAACAAGAAGCTACACCACTGACTTGAGTTTCTATTACACTGCTGCTCTGCACAGTAAAAAAAAGGCTTTCAAAGCACTTGATGGTATTCCCTCAGGTCAGTAAAGAATCAGGATGATGGCTGAGTATAAAAAAATCTGGTCATGCTTCCAAACTTAGACTAAAATACCTGCCAGTGGGAGGGCAAAAGGTGAGGAAACAATCCTGGCAGTCATGCAGATAAACAGGTGTTGGGAAAGAGATTGTAGATTCAAATGAAAAAGGTATTAAGAAATAAATGTGAGGAATTATCAGGAGCAACTCTAGTGCACTAATAAAATTCCCCTCTCAGTTAAACATCACCAATTAACAACAGTCTTTCTTTCTGAAGTACTATTATTTCTAACTTAGACAACGTACTCTTCTAAATACAAAGGGCAATCATCTCTCAAATTACCTTTGCCTGTCAAAGATCAATCTTTAAAAAATCCCTTACTGATCTTTTCAGGTAAACAGTGAGCAAGGGCAATCATAAACTTTACCAGCCTTGTATTACAAATTCCAGAACATATCAACTCAATTGTCTATGATGTCACAAAAATGCATAGTGTATGCCGGGCGTGGTGGCGCACGCTTGTAATCCCAGTACTTTGGGAGGCGGAGACCGGAGGATCCAGGATCGCGGCCAGCCTCAGCTCACTCGCGCTCTCTCTCTCTCTCTCTCTCTCTCTCTCTATCTAGTGAGGCCCTCCACAACTTCGTGAGACCCGGTTTCAAAATAAAGTATAAAAAAATAGGGCTGGGGGTGTAGCGCGGAGGTAGAACGCCCCTGGGTTCAATCCCCGGTACCACAAAAAAAAATCCATAGTGTACTTTGACCTAAAAGATCTTAGTCAGAGATTTCCCTTTAATATTTTTAGAAATTCAGCTCATTAGATACTTTATTTCAAGGCCCACATCTTCATTTATGTATTGTGCTTACACAAATAAAAACCAAGCAACAAACTGCACAGGAAACTTGAACCATCACTATAAAAACGAGTAATTACTGGTATGAATAACTTCTCATTTTTTTTTTTGGTTCTGGGGATTGAACCCAGGGGCATTCTACCTCTGAGCTACACCCCTAGCCCTATTTATTCATTCATTCATTCATTCATCCATTCATTCATTCATTCATTTTGATACTGGGGATCGAACCCAAGGGCGTTCTACCTCTGAGCTACACCCCCAGCCCTATTTTATTTTTTTATTTTGAAACAGGGTCTCACTAAGTTGTGGAGGGCCTCACTAAGTTGATGAGGCTGGCTGCAAACCTTCAATCCTCCTGTCTCAGTTTCCCAAGTACTGGGATTACAAGCGTGCACCACTACGCCCAGCTATTTTTTGTTTTGAAACAGGGTCTTACTAGGCTGCTGAGAGTTTCACTAAGTTGCTGAGGCTGGCCTCAAACCTGTGATCCTCCTGCCTCCCAAGTATTGGGATTACAGGTGTGTACCACCATGCCTGGTTAATAATTTCTCATTTTTAGTATGCTTTTATTTTGAGACAGAGTCTCACTAAGTTGTCCAGGCTGGCATCAAACTTGTGATCCTCCTACCTCAGCCTCCCAAGTTTCTGAGCTTACAGGAATGTGCCATCATGACAGCCCAATTTTTAGTATATTACTAATAAACAAAACTTTTAAACATAGTTGGCTTGAGATATAAAAAAATCTATGTATGTTTTCCTATAGTTAACCAAATGGATTAAAAATTCAGACCACAAAAAGTTGCAAAATGAAACTAAGAAATAATTCAGAATAAAAAGGGTTTAAAAATAGTCCTAGAAGCCGGGCGTGGTGGTGCACGCTTGTAATCCCAGTACTTTGTGAGGCGGAGACCGGAGGATCCGGGTTCGCGGCCAG
>PVJS01062470.1:0-10730 GCA_004027185.1 Glis glis | reverse complement strand
GCCCTATTTTTTATACTTTATTTTGAAACCGGGTCTCACGAAGTTGCAGAGGGCCTCACTAAGTAGCTGAGGCTGGCTGCGAACCTGGATCCTCCGATCTCCACCTCCCAAGTACTGGGATTACAAGCGTGCGCCACCACGCCTGGCGTGAGACCAGGTCTCAAAATAAAGGAAAAAAATTAGGGCCGGGGGTGTAGCTCGGAGGTAGAACACCCCTGGGTTCAATCCCCGGTACCACGCAAAAAAAAAAAAATGACCCTCTGACCCCCCCACCTATGAGGACCTCCCAGTCCTGCCTATAAGTGCCCCAACTTCCACCTGAGTGACCGCCAGCATCCTATCTGGGTGATCCTATCAGTCCTCCACCTGAAAGTGACCTCATCCTCAACTGTGAAGGCTCTCCCTTGGCCCACATCCCAACCTCAAGGCTATGCCCTACTCCCACCCACAAGTGAACTCCAACTAGATTAGGGAATGGCCCCCTGTCCTACCTGTGGGGCTCTGCCACCTGCAGCCACTTGGTCCCCCACCCCCTGAGTTCCCTGACAAGCCCCTACCCCAGGTTCGCGGTGGCCGACACGGTATACCGGGCACTTCGCACGGAGCGCCGGGACCAGGCAGTGATGATCTCTGGGGAGAGCGGGGCAGGCAAGACAGAAGCCACCAAGCGGCTGCTGCAGTTCTATGCAGAGACCTGCCCGGCCCCCGAGCGAGGGGGCGCTGTGCGGGACCAGCTGCTGCAGAGCAACCCAGTGTTGGAGGTAAGGGTACAGCAGCATCTGAGGACAAGGAGGGACGGGGAGAGAATGCAGGGTGTCCCTCATACCCTCATACCCTCATACCCCTAGGCCTTTGGAAATGCCAAGACCCTCCGGAATGATAACTCTAGCCGTTTCGGGAAGTACATGGATGTGCAGTTTGACTTCAAGGTACTTGTGGTTGTTTGTATCGGGGCAGAGGGAGGGGTTTCCCATTCCCTAGGCTCAATATTTGTTGAGCACCTACTGTGTGCCAAGCACTGTCCTGGATGCTGCTGGTATAGCCGTGAAACCTAACATAAAAATCCTGATTCCTGGGGTGAAGATAACACATAGAAAAATAAGCCGGGCATGGTGGCGCATGCTTGTAATCCCAGTGCTTGAGAGGCTGAGACAGGAGGATCCTAGGTTCATGGTCAGCTTCTGCATCTTCGTGAGGTCCTCTGCAACTTAGTGAGACTCTGTTTCAAAATAAAGAATAAAAAATAGGGCTGAGGGTGTAGCTTGGAGGTATAATGCCCCTGGGTTCAATCCCTGGTACCTCAAAAAAAAAATCCTGATTCCTGGGGTGATAGATAACACATAGAAAAATAAGCCGGGTATGGTGGCACATGCTTGTAATCCCAGTACTTGGGAGGCTGACACAGGAGGATCCTAGGTTCATGGCCAGCCTCTGCATCTTAGTGAGGCCCTCCGCAACTTAGTGAGACCCCGTTTCAAAATAAAAAATAAAATAGGGCTGGGGGGAGCTGGGCATGGTGGCACACACTTGTAATCCCAGTACTTGGGAGGCTGATAACGGAGGATCCGGTTTCGCAGCCAGCCTCAGCTACTTAGTGAGGCTCTCGGCAACTTAGTGAGACCCTGTTTCAAAATAAAGAATACAGAATAGGGCTGGGGGTATAGCTCGGAGGTAGAATGCCCCTGGGTTCAATCCCTATCACCAAAAAAAAAAAAGAAAGAAAAAGAAAAATTTATTCCAGGCAGAAAATAAAATGAGGTAAAGGCAGCAGGGGAGTTGCAATTTTATTTTATTTTTTATTATTATTTTTTTTTTTTTGCGGTACCAGGGATTGAACCCAGGGGCGTTCTACCTCCAAGCTACACCCCAGCCCTATTTTTTATACTTTATTTTGAAACCAGATCTCACTAAGTTGCGGAGGGCCTCACTAAGTAGCTGAGGCTGGCCGCAAACCCAGATCCTCCTGGCTCAGCCTCCCAAGTACTGGGATTACAAGCGTGCGCCACCATACCCGGCTCGGAGTTGCAATTTTAAATGAGGCAGACAGGGTAGGCCTCCCTGAGAAGTGGCGTCTTAGTAAGGGATTGATGAAACAGGGGAACAAGTGGGAGCAGGTACCTGGAGGAAAGAGGCCAGGCAGCCAGAAAACCAGTGCAAAGGTCTTGCAGTGGAAGGTGCTTGCTGTGTTCAAGGACAGCAAGGAGGCCAGACAGTGTGGCCAGAGAAGAGAGCAGGGGCCAAGGAACAAAGCGTAGGCCAGATGGTGCAGGCCCTTTTGGGTCTTTGCAAGATATGTGTGTGTGTGTGTGTGTGTGTGTGTGTGTGTGTGTGTTGCTGGGGATCAAACTCAGAGCCTCTCACATGCCAAGCATTCACTGTACCACTGAGCTATACCCCCTGGCCCTGCAAGAATTATTTTAACTCTGAATGGAAGGGGGTTATGGGAAGATTTTGGACAGAAGTGTATGGCGATCAAGCTTTCCTTCTGAAAAGGTCACCAGCTGCTTTGTTGGGAATAGATGGTAGGGGAAGCATGCCAAGCAGGGAAACCGGTTAGGAGGCTGATGTAATAATGGATGCGACAGATGACAGTGGCTTTAAGTAGTGTGACAGCCACAGAGGTGATAAGTAGTGGTTGGATTCTGTGTGTTTTGAAGGTGAAGGCAACAGGACTGGGTATCTGATCAGATATAGAAAGTGAGAGAAAAAGTTTCTGGGAATACCACAAATTTCTTGGCTTGAAAAACTAGAAGGAAAGCCGTTTGTAGCCCAGTACTTGGGAGACTGAGACAGGAGGATCACAGGTTCGAAGCCAGCCTCAGCAACTTAGTGAGGCTGTCAGTAACTTAGTGAGACCTTGTTTCCAAATAATAAAATAAAGCCGGGCGTGGTGGCGCACGCTTGTAATCCCAGTACTTTGGGAGACGGAGACCGGAGGATCCGGGTTCGCGGCCAGCCTCAGCTCTCTCCCTCCCTCCCTCTCTCTCTCTCTCTCTCTCTCTCTCTACTTAGGCCCTCCGCAACTTCGTGAGACCCGGTTTCAAAATAAAGTATAAAAAATAGGGCCGGGGGCGTAGCGCGGAGGTAGAACGCCCCTGCGTTCAATCCCTGGTACCGCAAAAATAAATAAATAAATAAAATAAAATAAAAAGGGCTGGGAGGCTGGGCATGGTGGCACACGCTTGTAATCCCAGTAATTGGCAGACTGAGACAGGAGTATCGCAGGTTGGCGGCCAGCCTCAGCAACTTGTGAGGCCCTCCGCAACTTAGTGAGACTCTGTTTCAAAATAAAGAATAAAAAAAAATAGGGCTGGGGATGTAGCTTGGAGGTAGAATGCCCCTGGGTTCAACCCCCAGTACCACAAAAAAATAAATAAAAATTAAATAAAAAATAAAAAGGGCTGGGGGTGTAGCTCAGAGGTAGAATGCCCCTGAGCTCAATCCCCAGTACCACAAAAGAAAGAGAAAGACTAGAAGGATAGAGTTACCTTTGACTAAAACTGGAAGACAGAGAGGAGCTGGTTTGAGGTGGGGGAGATCAAGAGTCCAGTGTCAGGCCTACTGGATTTGAAATGCCTGTCAGGCATCCAAGTAGAGCTGGCAAGTACATGGAGTTGGATCTCCCCATTTCTCAGATGAAGAAACAGAGGCCAGAGAGGGTGGTGTGCCTGAGCCCGCACAGCTAGTGGCAGAGCTGGAATCGGAGCCCAGGTCTGCAGGGGAGTGAGGAGAAGATGGTCTCTACTCCCCATGCCCCTGACCAGTCCCTGTGCCCTGCCCTGACCTGCCCACAGGGTGCTCCCGTGGGTGGCCACATCCTCAGTTACCTCCTGGAGAAGTCCCGAGTGGTGCACCAGAATCATGGGGAGCGGAACTTCCACGTCTTCTACCAGCTGCTGGAGGGGGGAGAGGAGGAGACACTGCGTAGGCTGGGCTTGGAGCGGAACCCCCAGAGCTACCTGTACCTGGTCAAGGTGAGAAGCTGGCAGGCAAGGCAGCCGCCACCCAGGGGGCACCGTGCCAGGGCTGGCAACCCAGCTGTGCCTTTTTTCCAGGGCCAGTGTGCCAAAGTCTCCTCCATCAATGACAAGAGTGACTGGAAGGTCGTCCGGAAAGCGCTGACAGTCATCGACTTCACCGAGGATGAAGTAGAGGTGAGGGATCTCCTGGGGACCCTCCCTTTCCTCTTGTCACATTCCCAAAATCACCTTTTTTTTTTTTTTTTTTTTTGCAGTACCGGGGATTGAACCCAGGGGCGTTTTACCTCCGAGCTACACCCCCGGCCCTATTTTTTATTCTTTATTTTGAAACCAGGTCTCACGAAGTTGCGGGGGGCCTCACTAAGTAGCTGAGGCTGGCGGCGAACCCGGATCCTCCTGTCTCAGCCTCCCAAGTACTGGGATTACAAGCGTGCGCCACTACGCCCGGCCACCTTCTACTTTTCAAACCCATTTCCAAGCTGGGCACAGTGGTGCACACCTGTAATCCCAGTATGTGGGAGACTGAGACAGGAGGATCGCAGGTTTGAGACCAGCCTCAGCAGTTTAGCAAGGCTCTCAGCAACCTAGCAGGACTCTGTTACAAAACAAAAAAGGACTGGGGGTGTAGCTCAGAGGTAGAATGCCCCTGGGTTCAATCCACAGTAACCCCCCGAAATAAATAAAACTATGGCGCCCTTCTCCTCCCAAATGCCCTGTTATCTATTCCCCGCTCCATATGATCATCTATGAGTTGCCCTCAGGGGGTTCTCTGCCCCCCATAACTGCCACCTGGCCGCTTCCCCAGGACCTGCTGAGCATCGTGGCCAGTGTCCTGCATTTGGGCAACATCCACTTTGCTGCTGATGAGGAGAGCAACGCCCAGGTCACCACCGAGAACCAGCTCAAGTATCTGACCAGGGTGAGCGTGGGGGATAGGGACAAGGGGGGGCAGCTGGGCCAGGGGGTGCACCCTCACCGTGCCCACCTCACCCTGGCAGCTCCTCGGTGTGGAAGGCTCAACCTTGCGGGAAGCTCTGACACATAGGAAGATCATCGCCAAGGGAGAGGAGGTGAGCCCTGCTTTGGGGGAAGGTGCGGATAGTTCACGGTGACCCCCATGCCCATTAGTCCCCCTCCCCTGGTCTGCTCAGCAGTGCTGGAGGCACTTAAGTCAGGTGGCTCAGAGAGTCACAGTAAGCTGGCCAAAGTCACACAGGAAGAGGGTGACAGAATTGGGCGTGGACCAAGATTCCCACCTCCAGGGATAAGGCCCCTGGTTCCTCTATCACCTGCCCTCTGGTGTGGCCCCTCTATCATCTCCCAGTGTCCCAATACCACCACCACTGTGCCAGCCCCGGGCTCACTGGAGCAGGGAGGGCAGGGTGTCAGAGCTCCCTGGTCTTCTGCCTCAATCCGAAGCAGAGGTGGAAAGAAAGAGGGTCTGTGGCCTTCATGTCCTTGTCTTCCTCTGTGACAGCTCCTGAGTCCACTGAACCTGGAGCAGGCCGCATACGCGCGGGACGCCCTTGCCAAGGCTGTGTACAGTCGGACTTTCACCTGGTTGGTCGGAAAGATCAACAGGTCACTGGCCTCCAAGGTGAGGGCTCAGTCTAGGCCGCTTCCCAGACAGCAGGGAGGGCAGTCGGTCAGGGAGGCCTGAACTGGGAGCCGGGGTGGCAGATTCTGGGACCCATGCTGTTGGTTGAATGACTGGCTCTAGGACGCCGAGAGCCCCAGCTGGCGGAGCACCACAGTTCTTGGGCTCCTGGACATTTATGGCTTCGAGGTGTTCCAGCACAACAGGTCAGCACCACCCTTACCCCTTGCCGGCCTGTCCTGTGTCTTCCTGCCCTGCTCCTGCTCCTCTGTCCCTGCCTGTCATTCCTGCCCAGTGACTTTCCCAGCTGGCCCAGGTCCTGCTCTGCATCTTTTACACCAGCCGCTCAGGGGCCTGGCCCTGTGCTCCCCCTCGCCCCGTGTCCCGGAGCGCTACTGTGGTTCTCCTGCTTCCCCGCAGCTTCGAGCAGTTCTGCATCAACTATTGCAACGAGAAGCTGCAACAGCTGTTCATCGAGCTGACACTCAAGTCGGAACAGGAAGAGTATGAGGCCGAGGGCATCGCGGTGCGTGCCAGCCTGGGGCGCCCCTCAAGCCGTGGGATCCAGGCATCGGGACTCCGCGACAGGGTTTGGAACCCTGTAATGATGTCCTCTTTCCCTTTGCCCACAGTGGGAGCCAGTCCAGTATTTCAACAACAAGATTATCTGTGACCTGGTGGAGGAGAAGTTCAAGGGCATCATCTCCATCCTAGTGAGTGCTCCACTCTACCAGGCCTCATATTGGGGGGCAGCTGGGAGGCCTTCCCCCCCTTCCCCTTTCTCTCCAGGCTGCTTCACAGAGGGCCAGGGTGTGGAGCTGGGCAGGGTGAGGTGAGGTGCTGGCCCAGTGCTGGCTCCTTTCCCCTGCATCTGTGACTCCCCTCAAGGTGCCCCGGAAGTTTCCATGCTCTCCAGCCCCTCCCCTAGTACATTCTTCACCCTGTGCCCCACCCCCCAGGATGAGGAGTGTCTGCGTCCTGGGGAGGCCACGGACCTGACCTTCCTGGAGAAGCTGGAAGACACGGTCAAGCTCCATCCGCACTTCCTGACGTGAGTGGGGTGGCAGAGATGTTGGGGCAGGGTGCACTTGGGGCAGAGCCTGAAGCCGTTCACAATGATAAACACCTGCCACAGGGCTGGGACTAGAGATCAGTGGTAGAGGGCATGCCTGCCATACGCAAGGCATACGGTTCAAACCCTAGCAAACACACACACATAAAATCAACCTTCCACAGAGAAAGTGCTAAATTAGGAGCAGTTGCACAAAGCCACCATTCCTGGGGCATGGCTTTCTCCTTGTTCTTTTTTTTTTTTTCTTTGGTGGTACTGGGGATTGAACCCCGGGGTGTTCTACCTCCATGCTACACCCCCAACCCTTTTCTTTTAAACAGGGTTTTATTGAGTTACTGTGGCTGGCCTCGAACCTGCGATTCTCCCGTCTCAGCTTCCAAGTACTGGGATTAGAGGGATTACAGGTGTGCACCACAGCAACTGGTCTCCTTATTCTTTTTTTTTTGTATGTGTGTGTGTGTGTGTGTGTGTGTGTGTGTGTGTGGTACTGGGGATTGAGCCCAGGGACACTGTACCTCCAAACTATACCCCCAGTCCTATATTTTTTTTTTCGGTACTGGGGATTGAACCCAGGGGCATTCTACCTCCAAGCTACACCCCCAGCCCTATTTTTTATTCTTTATTTTGAAACAGGGTCTCACTAAATTGCGGAGGGCCTCACTAAGTAGCTGAGGCTGGCCGCGAACCATTAAGGAGGTGATCTTGGTGATTTCACTCTTTTTACTGAGACTCAGAGAAGGAAAGTGATTTGCCTAAGGTTAACCCACATTTACTTTGTGGAGCTAGGACTCAGTCCCAGGCTATCGAAATGCCAAAGCCCAGCAGGGCATGGTGGCATATGTTTGTAATCCTAGTACTTGGGAAGCTAAGACAGGAAGATCGCAGGTTTAAAGTTAGCCTCAGCAACTTAGGCTCTCAGCAACTTAGTGAGACCCCGTTTCCAGATAAAAAATAAAATAGAGTCGGGCGTGGTGGCGCACGCTTGTAATCCCAGTATTTGGGAGACTGAGACAGGAGGATCACAGGTTCGCGCCAGCCTCAGCTACTTAGTGAGGCCCTCTGCAACTTAGTGAGACCCTGTTTCAATATAAAGGATAAAAAATATGGCTGGGGGTGTAGCCTGGAGGTAGAATGCCCCTGGGTTCAATCCCTGGTACCGCAAAAAAAAAAAAAAAAAGTTGGACTAGCCAGATGTGGTGGCATATGCCTGTAATCCCAGTATTTGGGAGACTGAGACAGGAGGATCACAGATTCAAGGACAGCTTTGCAAGTAACTAGGCTCTCAGCCTAGTAAGACCCTGTTTCAAAAAATTTGAAATTAAAAAAAGGGCTGGGGCGCTGGGCGTGGTGGCGCACACATGTAATCCCAGTACTTGGGAGGCAGAGACCAGAGGATCCGGGTTTGCGGCCAGCCTCAGCTACTTAGGCCCTCCACAACGTTGTAAGACCCGGTTTCAAAATAAAGGATAAGCTGGGCGTGGTGGCGCATGCTTGTAATCCCAGTACTTGGGAGGCGGAGACCAGAGGATCTGGGTTCAAGGCCAGCCTCAGCTACTTAGTGAGGCCCTCTGCAACTCATGAGACCAGGTTTCAAAATAAAAGTATAAAAAAATAGGGCTGGGGGTATAGCTCGGAGGTAAAACGCCCCTGGGTTCAATCCCTGGTACTGCAAAGAAAAAAAAAGGGCTGGGGGTGTAACTCAGAGGTAGAATGCCCTTGGGTTCAATCCTCAGTACCACCAAAATATAAACTAATTAATTTTTTTAAAAGTGGGAATATGCGCAAAAGCCTCTTGTAACCCTGTCACCCAAAGGTCATCATTGTTAACAATTCAAGGCATTTCCTTCCTGCCTTTTTCTATACATTTTTTTTTCATAGTGGAGAACTTATTGTGTATAAGGCTCAGGATAACATTATATCCTGAGTATTTTCCTGCATCATCAAACAGAAAAATTTCCTCAAAATGCTTCCTCCTTTGGCTCTAACCCATGAACACCCCCATGGCTCTGCCCAGCGTTCAAGGTCTCCTGGCCAGCCTCCAGGTTTCTGCTAGAATATCAGAGCTATTACAGACATCTTTTTTTCCCCCTTTGTACTGGGGATTGAACTCAGGGGCATTCTACCTCCAAGCTACATCCCCAGTCCTTTTATTTTTTATTTTGAAATAGGGTCTCTCTAAGTTGCTGAGGCTGGCCTCGAACCTGCAATGTTTTCAGAACCTGTCTGTTTCCAAACAAAACCTGCTTCCAAACAGAACCTGACTTTTTCCAAACAAAAAAGGACCAGGGTGTAGCTCAGAGGCAGAACACCCCTGAGTTCAATACGAGAGAGAGAGAGAAAGAAGAAGAAGAGGAGGGAGAAGAAAGGAGGGAGGGAGAGAGGAAGGAAGGAAAATAAATAGAAACTGCATGGTGGCACACGCCTGTGAGCATAGTACTTGGGAGGCTGAGACAGGAGTATCACAGGTTCGAAGCCAGCCTCAGCAACTTAGTGAGACCCTGTTTCCAAATAAAAAATAAAATAGTCTGGGGGTGTAGCTCAGAGGTAGAATGCCTTGTGTTCTATCCCCAGTCACACACACATACACACACACACACACACACACACACACACAGCAGCCTCAGCAACTTAGCAAGACTCTCAACAACCTAGCAAGACTCTCAATAACCTAGCGAGACCCTGTTTCAAAACAAAACAAAATAAATAAATAAAAAAGGCTGGGGGTGTAGCTCAGAGATAGAATGCCCCTGGGTTTAATCCCCAGTACCGCAAAATAACAAAAAAATAAACAGGTCTGGAGAACTGGTTGTGGTGAAACATACTTGTAATCCCAGTACATGGGAAGCTGAGACAGGAGGATCGCAGGTGTGTGGTCAGCCTCAGCTACTTAGTGAGGCCCTTCACAACTTAGTGAGACCCTGTTTGAAAAATAAAGAATAGCCGGGCGTGGTGGGGCACGCTTGTAATCCCAGCACTTGGGAGGCTGAGACAGGAGGATCACAGGTTTGTGGCCAGCCTCAGCTACTTAGTGAGGCCCTCCGCAACTTAGTGAGACCCTGTTTCAAAATAAAGAATAAAAAATAGGGCTGGGGGTGTAGCCCATTGGTAGAATGCCCCTGGGTTCAATCCCTGGTACCGCAAGGAAAAAAAAAAAAGAAAGAAAGAAAAATAAGGAATAAAAAATAGGGCTGAGGTTGTAGCTCAGAGGTAGAATGCCCCTGGGTTCAATCCCCAGTACCACAAACAAAAAAAGGTCTGGGGACATAGCTTAGATAGAGGTGGAGCACCCCTGGGTTTAATCCCCAGTACCAAAAACAAAAAAAAGAAAGAAAGAAACTGGGATAAAGGGTATAAATATGCTTAAAATTTAAGTAATCTCTTGGGGCAGATTTTATTTTGCCTCGAGAATATAGTGGGCAGCTTGCTCTCAGCATATTTATGCAGCAGACAGAGGCAGTGAAATTAGCCCTTCCCCCGTCCCCCGTGTGCCTGGCCATCAGGAGGCCTAGGTCTTGGTCCTAGGTCCTGGACAAGGCTGCCAACCTCCCTGAGCGCCCCCATGCAGGGGGGCTGCCACAGGGCATGTGGATTGTGGGGCAGCCCAATGGCACGCCCACTCCCTAATGGGTAGCTGTTTTTTGTTTTGTTTTGTTTTGTTTTGCGGTACCAGGGAATGAACCCAGGGGCTTTCTACCTCCGATCTACATCCCTGCCCTATTTTTTATATTTTGAAACCGGGTCTCATGAAGTTGCAGAGGCCTCACTAAGTAGCTGAGGCTGGCCGCGAACCCAGATCCTCCCGTCTCTGCCTCCCAAGTACTGGGATTGCAAGCATGCGCCACCACGCCCGGCTTTGGGTAGCTGGTTCTTGCTGTTGAGGTCTTTTTTTTTTTTTTTTTTTTTGTGGTACCGGGGATTGAACCCAGGGGCGTTCTACCTCCACGCTACACCCCCGGCCCTATTTTTTTATGCTTTATTTTTGAAACCGGGTCTCACGAAGTTGCGGAGGGCCTCACTAAGTAGCGGGGGGGGGTGAGAGACAGGGAGAGAGAGAGAGAGAGTGAGAGCTGAGGCTGGCCGC
>PVJS01062469.1:0-10730 GCA_004027185.1 Glis glis | reverse complement strand
AAGAAAGAAGAGATACAAATGGCCAATAGATACATGAAAAAATGTTCAACATCATTAGCAATCAGGGAGATGCAAATCAAAACTACTCTAAGATTTCATCTGACCCCAATTAGAATGGCAAGCATTAAGAAGTCAAACAACAACAAATGTTGGCGAGGATGTGGGGAAATTGGGACTCTTCTACACTGTTGGTGGGATTAAGCTTAATTTAAATTCATAATTGGGAAAACAAATCACTTTATTGTTATTTTTTCTTATGATTTTGATAGACCATTGCTTTGTCTAGCAGTTCTAAGTAGTTCATTTTAAGTAAACATAATAGAACTTTGTTAGCAGAAGCAGTTTTAAAAGAGACATCAGAGAAAGGGCAGAGGATTGAGAGCATTGAAAATGACCAGCCACAGGTATGTGAAAACTGAAACGTAAGTCCCTGGTTTCATACTGTTTCATGCTTTGATAATATAGAATATGCCAAATGAAGTTGCTTTTCAGAATAGTCTTTTAGAATGAAAAGAGCATCATTTAACATTTAGTTTTAAAATCACTTTAACTAGTTATGAATCTAGAAATATTTTTAGAATATATAATAACAACTAAACTTTATACTTGTAATTCATGCAAAAATGTTTCTGATCATTTTTAGTGCTTATATTTGTATAAGGTCCTTAATAATAAAGCTATAATATCAGTTTTTCGAATAAGCAGTTGAAATTATAAATAAATATAACAGCAAACCCAGTGGCTCAAAAGTTTTAGTTTTGTATTACCAATAACTAATGCCAAGATTAAAGATTTAATTTCAAGTTTTATAATACTATGTACTTATTTATATATTCAATTTAAAGCTCTTCTATAACTATGAGCTACTAGAGGTTAAGAAACATATTTGTGTGTATCCTGGAGTAATTTGCAGAAGATTTTGAATATAATAAATTTTTAATATTTTTTGAACATGAATAAATGTGAAGAGCAATAGATTTGCATATAACAGTGTGTTTCAAGTAATGTAATATGTGTGATATATCTGATAATTGTCTGTTAAATTACTGAAATGTGGCTGAAGTTTATATTCCATTTCAATGTGTAGGATGTATAAGTTCAGATGAGTTTTCTTGAGTTAATATCATAAATAAGAATGAAACAAATTATAAAAATGTCATAAATATGAAAGTAGATACCAGAATATTTTTAGTACCATCCAACTATGAGGTTAGATCAGAGTTTTAGCTTAAAATCACCTAAAATTTTCATAGCTCCCCCATTTGTGCTATTAAATATATCTTTTCAAGCTATGCATTACCCTTGAGAATTTTGATTACCAATTTTTTCCCAATGGAAATTTTTGTATACTTTTATTGGTGCATTGTAGTCTCACATGATGGTGTAGTTCAGAGTGATAGTGACATACATGCACACAGCACTTGGTGAGCTTCCTCCTGGCTCCCTCTCCACTCCCTCCCCTTCTCCATAAGTAATATTGAGATTGGCACTGGTATTCTCACTTATGTACATATGGTCAATGGAAATATTTCCTTCATGAATTCTCCCCCCACCACCCTTCCCTAGACCACCTCCATCGCTCCACTGGGGTTTTTCCTCCAGTCTCTAAAGTCCCTCTTGTATCCTGATTAGTCCCTAGCTTCCACATATGAGAGATAACACATGACCCTTCACTTTCTGTGACTGGCTAATCTCAACATAATGTTCTCCAGTTCCATCCATTTTCCTGCAAATGACATAATTTTGTTCCCAATGGAAAATGGATGGAACATTTCTACCATTTTTCTTTTTTCCTTGTCATACTGTTACAGTTTTCAGATAATGGTTTACAATCATATTTAACTAACTTATTTCATAGTAATAGAATGAAATGCTTTATTATAGAAGTTTTAAAAATCTAATTGTGGTGTAATACAGATCTGTATTCTCAGTGTTATAGGCATGGATTAAAGTCCACGCTGTATTTCTTTACATACCTTATTCTTATACTTTTTCTTTTCTTCCCTGGCTGAAATTCATATTCTAGTAACTGGTCATGACTCTCGCTATCTCTTTGTTTCCTCCTCCTCCCTTAACCTTTTAAAAATTACTTACCCCTAGACTTAACATTTCTTTACAGAAAAACCATTTTTTTCATATCTGTTCTTTGAGACATCTCTGTCTCTGTTGTGGCCTTATTTAAACTTTTTGTTTTTACTAGCTGTGTGTAGCTTCCATTCATCAACCATTGCCCCAAGAGATTTAATTTACTCTTTCTTCCCCTCTTCTTTGGAAAGAGCTGAATTTATATAATCATTTCCCTTTAGTTATTTGGCACACAGGATGGAAGAAAATTGTACTGTTTGTGATTCTAGTACTGTTAAGAACTCTGCTCTTGCCAGGGATGGTGGCATACAACTGTAATTCCAGTACTTGGGAGGCTGAGACAGGAGGATTGCTGGTTTGAGGGCCACCACAGCACCTAAGCAAGACCATGTTTCAAAATAAAAAATAAAAAAGTTTGGGGGTGTAGCTTGGAGGTAGAATGCCCCTGAGTTCAATCCCTACTACCATACCAAAAAAAAGTACTTCTGCTCTCATGTTTCATGAAGAGACTTTCAAAATTAATATTACTAGTTTAAATTTCTTAAAATGACAATAGTAAATGCGGGTGAGGATGTGGGGAAATAGGAACTCTTCTATACTGTTGGTAGGATTGAAAATTTGTACAGCTGCTATGGAGATCAGTATGGAAGTTCCTTAAAAGACTGGGAATGGAGGCACCATACAACCCAGCCATACCACTTTTGGGGATCTTCCTAAAGGAATTGAAATCAGACTACTACAAGGACACATGCATTTCTATGTTTATAACAGCTCAATTCACCATAGTCAAACTATGGAACCAGCCTTGGTGTCCATCAACAGACAAACGGATTATGAAATTATGGTATATGCACACGATGGAATTCTACTCAGCTATGAAAAAGAATATATTCATATCATTTGTAGGAAAATGGATGGAACTCAAAAATATTATGCTTAGTGAGATTAACAAGTCACAGGAAGTGAAGGGCCATATGTATTCACTCATGTGACAGCTAGACAGAAACTGGGAAGTAAAGAAGACCTCAGATAAAGGGGAGGAGACACTAGTGGAATGGGGGAGGAGCATATGGAGAGGGAGGTGGGGAGGAGAAAGGGGAGAACGCACGATGGAAACTATTCAAATAATCCTTTGTTCATACATGAAATTACTTGTGTCATTGTAAAGACTATGGGGAGTGGGGGAGCGGGATGGGAACAAGAGGGAAGCACACAATGAATGTCATGTGTATGCATGTATTTGTCACTCTGAACCTCACTATGATATATAATTACAATGCACCAATAAAATAATTTTTTTTCCTAAAATGTTATTTTTTCGAAACATGTCTAAGTTACATAGGGATTAATTTGTATTCCAGGTTATTGGATTTAAGAAAGCAGTCTAGTGGATATCACAGTATTATTGTAGCAATCAATGAGCGATCAGGGGAGTAGCATCTTGTGGACATCTCTATCATCTCTCATACCCTAACCCCATGAGAAGATGTAAGATAATATATGACAGAATGGGGGTTTGAATCTACATCTGAATGAGTCAGAAAACTGTGCTCTTTGTGCTGTTTCATGCAGTAATGGTGAATATTAAAATTATTTTGATCAGACGCGATGCTTGTTATTCTTACTACATTTCCCCCTAGATTGACCAAGAAGTAAATTGGAGAGACTCACAGGAAGCTTCTCAGCAACCCAGGCCCAAAGGTAAGTTATTGGAGGGATGCTTTCTCTGTGCTAATCATTGACTTGAAATTGCAGATATTTTCCTGAACCCCTTTCTTTGTTTATGTTGTCACAGAAGCAAAATCCAATCTAGAACAGCCAGAAAGTAAAACCTTGACTGGTGGCAGAACTTTTCATGGTCTGAATACAGACATGCTAGAAACAGACAGAGTATACAGCTTTGCTCAGTCTTTCTCTTCATCAGTGGAGCCAAAGGTAGGGTGTTTTCTTACAACTCTTTTCCATGTTTTCTTCACATACCACCTCCCCAGACCAAAGAATGTTCACAAAGATATTCGAAAGAAATATAAAGCCACAAGGTCATAATAGAAAATAAGTATATCAACAGGAGAGATATATGTGCTGGACTGAGAT
Organism: Glis glis; assembly: GCA_004027185.1. Taxonomy (NCBI): domain Eukaryota; kingdom Metazoa; phylum Chordata; class Mammalia; order Rodentia; family Gliridae; genus Glis; species Glis glis. Next base: position 6,551 of record PVJS01062469.1, on the reverse strand, counting down.
TTATAGATGTTGGTGGAAGTAGACAATTCTTAGGTATACCGTCATACCAGGAAATAATTATAAGGAAAACCAAAAGATGAATGTGAAGCTGAAAAAGTACCTGGATGGAAGAACTCATTTAAGGAAGACAAGATAGTATCAAGATTGCACAAGAGGGTCAATAAAAAAGATATTATTAAAGGACAACAGAAATAGTGAAACTAAATGAGAGCAGAAACTCTCTATATTATTAAATAGAGTAGAAACTAGATTCTTCTCAGTGACTTAAAGTTTATTTTGATGAAGAACTGAAAGAAAATATAAACCTTACTGAAATGTAAGGAGTTAGTAGTAAGGATTGGGATGGAAGTAGTAGTAGAATTCTTCAGTTATAGATCTTTCTGAGCATGACCTTTAAGCTGACAACTAAATGATGCAAAGCAGTCAGCCATGCCATGTCCAAGAAGAGGAACTCTGGACCTAGAGAAGAGTGGCTCATGTCTGTCTGTTTTAACATCACAGAATGCCAGGAAGCAGAATGCGGGGTAGCCGTAATCATAATCATTTTGATTATAATTTATAGAAAAAGAAAATTCAAGAATATGTACCTGGAACACTTTAGACACTTCACGAATAAGTGTTTTTCGCTTTCCTCCTTAAATTAAGCCTTGCTGTACTTTTTTTTAACTAAATACTCAATTTTATGCTTAAAAATTAAGATGGCTGGGCATGGTGGCGCACACTTGTAATCCCAGTACCTGGGAGGCTGAAACCAGAGGATCTGGGTTCGCCGCCAGCCTCAGCTACTTAGGCCCTCAGCAACTTAGTGAGACCCTGTTTCAAAATAAAGAATAAAAAATAGGGTTGGGGGTGTAGCTCAGAGGTAGAATGCCCCTGGGTTCAATCCCCGGTACTACACACAAAAAAATTAAGATGGTCAAAGTTTTTATTGGTGAATATTTATTATATAGGATAGTGGGTTTTATTGTGTCATATTTATACATACATATAATTTGATAAATTCCATAACCCCAAACCTACCCTTAACTACCACCCATTTCCTTCTTATCCATTTCCTCCTTATCCATTTCCTCTACACTAATAATTTCCCTTCTATTTTCATGCTAACCCCCCTTCTGCTTGAGAAAACATTGCTATTTGCCTTTTTGTGTGTGGTTTAAAATGATGCTCTTCAGTTCCATCTGCTTTCCTACAAATGACGTATTTTTCTTTGTAGCTGAATAAGACTCCATTGTGCATATATACCACATTTTCCTTGTCAGTTCATCTGTAGACAGAATGTAGGCTGATCCATAACTTGGCTATTATGAATGGTACCATGATAAACAGGAGTATGGGTTTATCTGTAAAGAATATTGACTTTATTTTTATGCATTTTTGTCTCATTGTAATTATATACACAGTGAAATTCAAAGTGATAGATGTGCACACATCACCTGGTATATTTATTTCTGCATCCCACCCTGCTCTCCCTCCACATGTTAGTGAGATCAGTAGTGATACCTTCATATATGGACATAGCATAGTTTGAAATGTTTCCTCTGTCAATACTTCTTTTTCTCCTCCTCAACTCCCTTTCCCAACCTCCTCCCACTACTCTACTGGTCTCTCTCCTTATTTACCTAAAGTCTATTATGTTTCCTTTTTTCTCTCTAATTCCCACATATCAGAGAAAATATACAAACCCTTGATTTTCTAAGACAGGGTGATTTCAGCATAAAATTCTCTACTTCCATTCATTTTTCCTGCAAATGACATAATTTTGTTATTTTTTATAGCTGAGTAAAATTCCATTGTATGTGCATACCACATCTTTATCTGTTCATCTATTGATGAACACTTAGATTAGTTCTATAATTTGGCTATTGTGAAATGTGCTTCTGTTAACATTGATATGCATATATCAATATGCTGTCCTGAGTTTAATTATTTAGAAAAATATGAAGAAATGGCATGGCTAGGTATGGCTTTAGGTAGTGGTTTATAATTGTTTTTTTTTCTTTTTTGTGTGTGGGGTTGTTTTTTTGTGGTACTGGGGATTGAACCCAGGGGTATTCTACCTCTGATCTATACCCCAGACCCTATTTTATTTTTTATTTTGAAACAGGGTCTCACTAAGTTGTGGAGAGCCTTGCTAAGTTGCTGTGGCTAGCCATAAACTTTTGATCCTCCTGTCTCAGCTTCCCAACTACTGGGATTCCAAGCATGTGCCACCACACATGGCTTTACAATCATGTTTAATTAATTGACTTACTTAATATGATAAAATAATTTATTATAGAATATTTACCATCAAGTAATTATAATGTAATAAAGATCAATATTCTCAGTATTCTTACTATGAATAAAAGTCTGTTTTGTATTTATTTACATACCCTACTCTTAATTCTTTTCCCTTTTCTTCCTTGGCTAAAATTCATACTCTAGTTACTGGTCATGTCTCTCACTATCTCTTTTTGTTTGTTTCTTCCTCCTCCTTTACCTTTTAAAGTGATTTACCCCTAGACTGAATACTTTCTTTCAGAAAACCTCTCCTCAAGCCGGGTGTGGTGGTGCACGCTTGTAATCCCAGTTCTTTGGGAGGCGGAGACCGGAGGATCTGGGTTCGCGGCCAGCCTCAGCTCTCTCTCTCTCTCTCTCTTTCTCCTTAGTGAGGCCCTCCGCAACTTCGTGAGACCCAGTTTCAAAATAAAAAAGTATAAAAAATAGGGCTGGGGGCATAGCACGGAGGTAGAACGCTGCTGAGTTCAATCCCTGGTACCGCAAAAAAAAAAAAAAAAAAAAAAAGAAAACCTCTCCTCACTGTTCTTTCAGCCTTTTCTGTCTCCACTGTGACCTTATTGAGTTATACTCTGTTTACTAGCTGTGAGTGGCTTTCATTCACAATCATTGCTCCATTCAGTTTATTCTTCGCTTTCTTCCTATCTTTCTTGGAAGGAGCTGAATTTACACAATCAATTCTCTTTAGCTGTTTGACACATAGTGATTGCAACCCCTGCAAATAAGATACTACTTAGATCTCACATTTTTACCAAACAGGTAGTTATGCAGATGTAAATCATGAAAACACATTCAAAATATACTAAGTAACTAATTTTATTTATTTGTTTATTTTTTTGCCCAGGGGATTGAACCCTGGGACATTCTACCTCTGAGCTACACTCCTGGCCCTATTTTTAGTCTTAATTTTGAAACAGGGTCTCACTAAGTTGTGGAGAGCCTCACTAAGCAGCTTAGGCTGGCTGTGTACCTGTGATCCTCCTGTCTCAGCCTCCCAAGTCCTGGGAGTACAAGCATGCACCACCATGCCTGGCTAAGTAACTAATTTTAAAAGCTAAATGAAAGTAAATTTTGTAAAATGTTAGTTTTTTTTTCAAAACTTGCTAAACTATGAAGGGATTAAATTTTTATTTCAGGTCATTTTGTTTAAGAAAATAGGCTAATCGATATCATAGTTTTTGTGTAACAATCAATGACAGGTCAGGGAAGTAGCATTGGGGGATGTCTTCATCATCTCTCATAATCCTCACCCCATGAGAAGATGTAGGTTAATACATGGCAGAATTTGAGTTTGAATCTACATCTGAATGAGTCAGAAACCTGTGCTCTTAGTGTTGTATCATGTAGCAATGGTGAATATTATAATTGTTTTATCAAATTTGATGCTTGTTATTCCTAAAGGTTTTTTTTTCTTTTTCTAGAATGTTCCAAAAGAAAATTTAAGAAAATCATGGGAATCTTCCCAGCAACACAGGCCAAATGGTAAGTTATTGGAGGACCTTGTTTTCTGTGCCAGCCAGTCACTGCTTGAAAATTGCAGATATTTTCTGTATCCTTTCCTTTGTCTTTGTTTTCATAGACGCAAAACCCAGTCTTGGGAAGCCAGAACTTCAATCCTTGTTTTGCAGCAGGCCTTGTCATAGTCCAAAAGCAGCTGTGGCTGAAACTCTTCCCACAACATCAGCCCGAGCCCAGCATTTTCCGCCTCCTTCCGCTTCATGGCCCGACTCAAAGGTAGGATATTTTCTTTCATTTTTTTATTGGTGCATTGCAATTATACATCATTGTGAGATTCAGAGTGATAGAAACATACATGCACAGAGAATTCAGTGTGTGTTTCCCTCCAGGTCCCACCCCACTCCTTCTTCCTCCTCATAGATAATATTAACATTGATACAGATAACTTCATATAAGAACAAAGGATTATTTGATTTTTTTCCATCATCAGATATCTCCCTTCTCTTTCCCAACTCCCTTCCCCAAGCCCCTTCCACTGTTCTACTAGTATCTCCTCTCATTTATCTGAAGTCCTCATTGAAGACTAGAGAGAAACTGAAGTCCAGTTTCTCTCTAGCTTCCATGTATGAGTGAAAACATAACCTTTCCCTTTCTGTCACTGGCTAATTTCACTTAGCAAAATATTATCTAGTTCCATCCATTTTCCTGAAAATGACATAATTCTGTTCTTTTTTATGGCTGGGTAAAATTCCATCATGTGTATATACCATAATTTTGTGATCCATTCATCTATTTATGGACACCTAGGCTGGTTCCATAGTTTGGCTTTTGTAAATTGTACTGCTATAAACATGGTAATGCATGTGTCCCTATAGTAGTAATCTGATTTCAATTCCTTTGGGAAGATCCCCAACAGTGGTATGGATGGTTCCTATGGTGGCTCCATTCTCAGTCTTTTAAAGAACCTCCACAATGATCTCCATAGCGGCTGTACTAATTTACCATCCCACCAACAGTGTTTAAGGGTTCATATTTACCCAAATCCTCTCCAAAATGTATTATCATTTAAATTCTTGGTGATTGTCATTATAACTGGAGTTAGATGAAATCTCAGTGTTGTTTTGATTTCCTGATCTTGGGGATATAATTGAGAATATATCTACCAGTGCCTATATGTTGGAAAGGTGATCCTGTGTCCTCTTCTAGTAGTTGAAAGTTCTCTGGTCTAATTTCTAGGTCTTTTATCCATCTTGAGTTGACTCTTGTGCAGGGTTACAGGTTGAGATTTAATTCCATTCTTCTACAAATGGTTAACTAGTTTTCCTGACACCATTTGTTGAAATGGCTATCTTCAGAGTATGTTTTTGGCCCGTTTGTCAAAGATCAAGTGGCTATAAGTATGAGGGTTTGTTTCTGAATCTTCTATTCCACTGATCTATGTGTGTTTTTGTGACAATACCATGCTGTTTTATTACAATAGCTTTGTAGTATGGTGGGATTTTGTTTGTTTGATTGTTTCTTCTTGTTATTTTAGTGCTTGGGATTGAACCCAAGGTCAGTCTACCTCTGAGCTACACCCCCAGCACTATATTATTTTATTTTCTATTTGGAAACAAGGTCTTGCTAAATTGCTGGTGCTGGCTTCGAACCTGCAATCCTCCTGTCTCAGCCTCTCAAGCACTGAAATTACAGGTGTGTGCCACCATGCCTGGCTTGTAGTATGGTTTGAAGTCAGATAATTATGATGCCTCCAGCCTGGTTTTTGTTGCTAAGAATTGCTTTGGCTATTTTCTTACAATTCTCTTTCTAATGCTTTTTTCATGTACCATCTCCCCAGTACACAGAATGTTCACAGAGATCCTAGAAAGAAACAAGTCCACAAGGTCATACTAGAAAATACTAACAGGAGAGGTATATGTACAGGAACAAGATTTATAGACAATCCTTAGGTATGACCTAATGCAAGGAAATAATTAGAAAGCAAACCAAAAGATTAATGTGAAGCTGAAAAGGTGCCTGAATGGGAGAACTCATTTCAGAAGGGCAAGATAATATTAAGACTGTGTAATAGAAGCCGGGCATGGTGGTGCACACCTGTAGTCCCAGTACTTAGGAGGCTGAGACAGGAGGAATTCAGGTTTGCGGCCAGCCTCAGCAACTTAGTGAGGCCATGTTTCAAAATAAAAAGTAAAATAGGGCAGGGGATATTGCTCAGAGGTAGAACGCCCCTGGGTTCAATCCCCAGCACCATAAAAAAAAAAAGCCTCATAAGGGGACTCATGCCTAAGAGGCAGGACCAGTGAAATAGTGAAATAGTGAAATGGTTAGGTGACAAGCCCCAAGCCCTGCCCCTCCCATCACTTTCTCAAAGTACAGGGGCAGACGTGCATTCTACATATGGGATAAAAGAAAAAGAAAGAAAAGATCATGTAAAAGAGTGAAGAAAAAAAGATGTTATGAAAAGACATCAGAAATAGTAAAGTTAGCCGGGCATGGTGGTGCACGTTTGTAATCCCAGTACTTGGGAGGGGGAGACGGGAGGATCTGGGTTCACTGCCAGCCTCAGCTACTTAGTGAGGCCCTCTGCAACTTCGTGAGACCTGGTTTCAAAATAAAGCATAAAAAATAGGGCTGGGGGTGTAGCTCGGAGGTAGAACGCCCCGGGTTCAATCCCCGGTACCGCAAAAAAAAAAAAAAGAAATAGTAAAGTTGAATGAGAGCATGAACTCTATATTAGTAAATACAGTAGAAACTATATTCTTTTTTTTTTTTTTTTTTTTGCGGTACCGGGGATTGAACGCAGGGGCGTTCTA
>PVJS01062468.1:0-10732 GCA_004027185.1 Glis glis | reverse complement strand
ATACACACACACACACACACACACACATTCTATCTACCCCCAGGTATGAGATCAATCTCTAATGCCTCAGTGGTACCCCCCACCCCTTCTGATCTCAAGGCTGCAGTTCATATCTTGTAGAGAAGAAAGTACACCAACCCAACCCAATTGCTGGGGCCTAGTGAATCTCTATGCCTGGAGCGCTGCAGAGGCTGAGAACATTTTCAACACTGTAAGCCCAAATTCTCTTTGCTTTCAACCCGGGACTCTTAACGGGCCTATTTCTTCTTCTTCTTTTTTTTTATTTTGTCTTTGAGGGAGCATAGGGAGTGGATTGTCCAAAGGGAGGGAAATGGCAGCCAGTTGTAATACAGGAAGGAAAGTACCCATTGCAGACTAAACAAAGAAAAATGGATGCGAAGTCTTGGCCACAGCCTGTTTTAGGAAACACCGGATTTCCTCTCTAAAGATGCTTTGGCCGGGAGCGGTGGTGCACACTTGTAATCCCAGATTTGGGAGGCCAAGACAGGAGGTTCACAGGTTCGAGGCCAGCATCAGCAATTTGATAAGCCCCTGTTTCAAAATAAAAAATAAAAAGGGCTGAGGGTGGAGATCGGAGGTAGAATGCCCTTGGGTTCAATCCCCAGTACCAAAAAAAAAAAAAGAAAAAGAAAAAAATTCTTTGGACAAGGACACAGATTTGTTTATCCAGGATGCAGCAGTGTGTTTGGATGGAGGGTGAGTAGCCACCACAGTCTAGACCAGTGGCCACCAGCACGGGGGCTTGGGGAGCACTTGCAATGGGGCTCGACTGAGTTGAGATGTGCTGTAAATGTAAAATACACACTGCATCATGGAGACTTGGAGCATAAAAAATGTCATCTAGCTCACTAATGATTTTTTTTTGTGGTGCCGGGGGTTTAACCCAGGGGCATTCTACCTCTGAGTAACATCCCCAGCCCTATTTTATTTTTATTTTGAAACAGGGTCTCACTAGATTGATGAGAGTCTCACTACTTGCTGAGGCTGTCCTTGAACCTGTGATCCTCCTGTCTCAGCCTCCCAAGTACTGGAATTACAAGAATGCGCCACCAGGCCCGGCTCACTAATAATTTTTAAAATAATGATTGAAATAATAGTTTAAGAGCCGGGCGTGGTGGCGCATGCTTGTAATCCCAGTACTTGGGAGGCTGAGACTGGAGGATTCGAGTTCGCGGCCATCCTCAGCTACTTAGTGAGGCCCTCCACAACTTCATGAGACCCGGTTTCAAAATAAAGTATAAAAAATAGGGCCGGGGGTGTAGCTCGGAGGTAGAACGCCCCTGGGTTCAATCCCCGGTACCGAAAAGAAATAATAGTTTAAATATATTGGGTTAAATAAAATATATTATTAAAATTAGTTTTACCTTTCTTTTTGTGGTTCTGGGGATTGGACCCAGGGGCATTCTACCTCTGAGCTACACTCCCAGCCCTATTATAGCTTTTATTTGGAAATAGGGTCTCGCTAAATTGCTGAGGCTGGCTTCAAACCTGTGATCCTCCTGTCTCAACCTCCCAAATACTGGGATCACAGGAGTGTGCCACCATGCCTGGCTTTAAAATTTTTACCTTTTAAAAAACATCTTGAAAGTTAAAAACTCAGTGGCTCAGAACCTCAGAAGTGAGGCCCTCCACAACTTAGTGAGACCCTGTTTCAAAATAAAGAATAAAAAATAGGGCTGGGATGTAGCTCGGAGGTCCAATGCCCCTGGGTTCAATCCCCAGTACCGAAAAAAAAAAAAAAAAGAAACTCAGAAGTCTCGGCGGCTGACACAGCACACATTCACCTCTCCGAAGCTCCGTGTCAACGCTGTGCTTCTCCTAGCCGCGCAGGGATCCCGGCTGATGAGCCGCTGTCATCTCAGCCACTGCCGGTCACCGGCTAGGGGAAAAGCCACAGCTCTAGAGAATGTGGCACAATTAAATGCCCTGGCCTCAGATTGACACCTGTCATTTCTGCCCACAGGTCATTGGCCAGAACTAGTCATATGACTCTGTCAACCACAAGGGGGCGGAGTATCCCTACTGTGTGCAGGATAGGCAGCGATGTAGAATTACAGGGTAAATGTCCACCTTGGTCGAGCTTTTTTTTTTATTTCTTAAAAATACATAGAATAGTCGGGCGTGGTGGTGCACGCCTGTAATCCCAGTACTTGGGAAGTGAAGGCAGGAAGATCGCAGGTTCGAGACCAGCCTCAGAAACTTAGCAAGACTTAGCAACTTAGTGAGACCCTGTTTCAAAACAGAAAATAAAAAGGGCTGGGGTGTGACTCAGAGGTAGAATGCCCCTGGGTTCAATCCCCAGCACCAAAAACAACCCCCCAAAACAAAACAAAACAAAACAACATAGAATATAATAATAGAAAATGTAGACTGGAGACAGGCGTGGTGGCGCACGCTTGTAATCCCAGTACCTGGGAGGCTGTGACAGGAAATATCCAGAGGTTCAGGGCCAGCCTCAGCTACTTAGTGAGGCCCTCGGCAACTTAGTGAGACCCTGTTTCAAAATGAAGAATAAAAAATAGGGCTGAGGGTGGAGCTTGGAGGTAGAATGCCCCTGGGTTCAATCCCCAGGGCCACACAAAAAAAGAATATAATAATAGAAAATGTAGAATGGAATGAAATAGGGATTATGGTGTTTTTAAGTTGTTTCATTAAAAATTTAAATATTAGGATGCATTTAAAAGTTTTTGTAATTGAACTGAGGCACGGTAAATATTTGTGGAGCACTGAAAATTCTTTCTTAAAGGGACCATAGCTATACTGCATTACTACTAACAAAGTGCTTGCCTGTTGGTTTTCTCATTTAGGGTATTATTGGACCCCTTTACAGATGAGGAAATGGGCCAAGAGATGTGAGTGACCTGCCCAGGTCACCAACCTAGTAAGTGGCAGGGCTGGGAGTTGGGAGCGAGTAAGAGAACTGGTGGAACTCGCTCTGCAAACCCCAGTATTTCATCTCTTTCATTTATCAATCTCAAATCCTATATTTGTTCTCCTCCACCCTCCTCTTCCTCCTCCATCTCCACCTCTTCCTTCTCCTTCTCCTCTTTTCTTCTTCTTCTTCTTCTTCTTCTTCTTCTTCTTCTTCTTCTTCTTCTTCGTGGTACTGGGGATTGAACCCAGGGACATTCCACCTCTGAGCTACACCCCCAGCCCTTTTTATTTTTTATTTGGAAACAGGATCTTGCTAGGTTGCTGAGGGTCTTGCTACTTGCTGAGGCTGGCCTTGAACCTGCAATCCTCCTATCTCAGCCTCCCAAGTACTGGGATTACAGGTGTGCACCACCTTGCCTGGCTCTATTCTTTACTTCTTTTTCTAATACTAACAATTAACATATACTCATTTTACTACTATTATTGCTATTTCATAGCGAAGGAAACTGAGGTCCAAACAGATGAAGTGACTTGTCCGGTATGTTACACATATACTAAGAGGTGGGCCTTGAATTCAGTGCAGGCCTCTGAGAATCAAAGCTGTGACCATGATGCTCTTCTGCCGCTCTGGCTTATTTCTCTGGTTCTAGAAAAAACTTGAATGACATAGGGATAGGTTTTGGGAGAACTTCTCATGATCCTTTGGTCCACATGGTATTCACCTAGCAACACCTGTCTAAGGCCTTGGGTCTTCCTTACTATGCCGACCCTTGAGGGGCAGACACTTTGAGACCCTGCATAGAATCTGAAACTTCAATTCAGGGGCATTAAAAAAATAGACACACAGGCCTGGCGCGGTGGTGCACACCTGTAATCCCAGTACTTGGGAGGCTGAGACAGGAGGATCCCAAGTTGGAGGCCAGCCTGGGCAACTTAGCAAGATCCTGTCTCAAAAGAAAAGATTAAAAAAAAAAAGCTGTGTGTGTGGAGGTGTGGGGGTGTAGCGTAGTGGTAGAGTGCCCCTGGGTTCAATCCCCAATAACACACACACACACACACACACACACACACACACACACACCAGACACATAAACAAAAACCCTTGATCTTATGTCAGGGTTGCATTTTAAAGACACTATTCTATTTCTAGATTTATGGGGCTTCATGTGAGCTTTTGGAGATGTATTTTTATGAGATTCAAAGATATTTATTTTACATGCCCTTTAAAAAGTGCCGGTACCATAAATAATAATAGCTAACATTTCCTTCCTGCTCTACACTAGTCACTCTGCTAAGACATTAACACGGATTATTTCATTTCACCCTCGTGATGACAGCGAGGTAACGTAGCCCAGGACTGTGGGGATGGGAAGAACCTGGTGTCATCCTACCCTGCTGGAGCGGCTCTGCCGGGATTCTCTCTCTCCCCCCCCCCTTTGTGTGTGTGTGTGTGTGTGTGTGTGTGTGTGTGTGCGTGTGTGTGTGTGTGGTACTGGAGATTGAACCCAGAGGCATTCTACTTCTGAGATACACCCCAGCCCTTTTTATTTTTTGTTTTGAAACAGGGTCTCACTAAGTTGGCAAGGGCCTAAGTTGCTGAGGCTGGCCTCGTACCCACCATCCTCCTGTCTCAGCCTCCAAGTCCTGGGGGTTACAGGCGCACACCACTGCACCCGGCTTCTGCTGCGACTCTCAAGTACCGAGAGCCAGCACCTGCTTTGTGTCTTGCTGCAAGTTACTTACACACTCTGGTCCTTAGATTACATATCTGCAGCATGCCATCACTGGGCTGGATTATCCCGAAACTCCCGGAGAGGAGGGCTTCCCTGAGCAGTGCTTAGCACAGGAGGACTTCATTAAACAGCCACGACTACTGTCATCCAGATGGGGACCATATCTTCTGAGATGAAAATCAGCGTGTACAGTCTGACGAATGAGCGTTCTCATGGGGTCATAGCGTATTTGAGACTGCAGCCTCTCTGAACTTGGAGTTGCTGGTTTCCGTTTGGGTTGCCATCTCGCTTGCCACTAGGAAATGAGGCAGCACGGATTCCTTTTGTCTCGTGTGACACTGGCTCACATTTATCGAGTGCTTTCGATGTGCCAGACACTGTCCTAAGACATTTCCAAGAATCAGCTCCTTCAGTCCCCATACCTACCCTGTGTGGTAGGTACCATGATCGCATCCATTTCCTAGGTGAGCAAACCAACGCTCCGCGGGGTGAGGATTTGCCCACGGTCTCATTGCTTGTAGGTGACTGAGTCTACACTCAAAACTGGCACTGTGACCCCAGGGGCCTCGTCCTGACTGCTTTGCTTTCTCTTCTCCAGCAGGCTGGGTTCGTCACTCTTCAGGAATAGATCAAGAATACGTCCAGCTGGGCGTGGAGGCGCGCATCTATAATCCTAGTCTTTGGGAGGCAGAGACAGGAGGATTGCAGGTTTGAGGCCAGCTTCAGCAACTTAGCAAGACTCTCAGCGACGTAGCGAGACCCTGTTGAGAAACAAAAAATAAAAAGGGTTGCGGGTGTAGCTTGGAGGTAGAATGTCCCTGGGTTCAATCCCCAGCGTACGCACGCACATGTGCATGCACACACACACACACACACACGTCCACCCCAGCCCCTGCTCCCTTGAAGGATGGGTGAATATTTACTTAAGGTTCATCACAGTCACTCACCTCATTTAATTCTTGAATCATCTTTCTGAGGTTGAGTATCCCTTATTGGAAATGCTTGGAGACGGGCGTGGTGGCACACTCCTGTAATCCAAGTACTTGGGAGGTTGAGACAGGAGGATGGCAGGTTCAAAGCCAGTCTCAGCAACTTAGTGAGGCTCGCAGCAACTTAGCAAGACCCTGTTTCCAAATAAAAAACAAAATAGGTCTGGATGCATAGCTTGGAGGTAGAACGCTCCTGGGTTCAAAATGCTTTGGACCAGAGTGTTTCCTATTTTTTTTTTTTTTTGGATTTTGGAATTTTTGCCTTAACTTTCCCAGTTGAGCCTCCCTAATTTGAAAATCCCAGATCTGAAACTTTTTGAGTATCATGGCATGCTCAGCCTGTATTAACCCCATTTGACAAATGCAGAAATTGAAGCTCAGGATTCCAACGCAGGCCTGTCCGACTTCCAAGCCTTGGCCCCAAGCTGGCTTCTCACCTTTGCGTGTTGATGGAGCGTTCTTAGTACCGGAGGACTGTGCTGCATATTTCAGGATGTTTAGTGACATCCCTGATCTCCATCTACTAAATCCTATCCTCCCTCGACTGGACAGCCCGAACTATCCCAGGCATTGTCAGATGTTCCTTGGGTTCAAAATTGTCCCCACTGAAAAGCTCTGCCCTAACCACTAGGCTTTGGGGCCCAGGCCAGGCGGGCTAGGCCACTGTTGCTGCAGGGCTGGGGACAAAGGCCAGAAGGCTTGAAGGGCCACTCCCATGCTCTTCTTTGAGAGACTCCCAGGGCAGGTGCTCTGGACTCTGTGACCTTGCAATGGGCCCCCAGCACAGTGGGGTATTGACTGGCTCTGGGGCCTGCTGGGTGAGCCCAGGATGGCTGCAGGGCCTTTTAGCTCAGGACAGACCTGGGCCTCAGCGCCCCCCCCCAATCTCCTGTATCTGGTGGCCATTAAGGAAGCTGCACGATGATTATCTCTTGAACAGTTTGGCTTTATCTCTAATCTTTCATTCTAAATGGGACTAACGACCATTTGAGGTTCCTATTCCACACCAACTGCCCAGCTTCTCAGTGCGTACAGACAGGCCGTCCTTACAGCCTGGTTCATCTGTCTCCCCTCCCCATGGCTCCCAGGCAAGTTAGAGTCCTGGAGTCTTTGCGGATGCCTCCCTCTCCATCACCGCCCAGCTGCAAGCCTTCACCTGGTCCTGTCCATTTTGGCTTCTAAACATGGTTTGGATTGCATCCCCCTAGTCCCAGCCAACACAGGTGCCCACCTCAAACAAGTAAACACATCTGCCTTCCTTTATGTCTTCCTCACTGTAGCTGGAGTAGCCTTTAAAATATGTTCATTTGGCCAGGCGTTGCTGGTGCATGCCTATAATCCCAGCAGCTAGGGAGGCTGAGGCAGGAGGATTGAAAGTTTGAGGTCAGTGTGGGCAACTTAAGGAGACCCTGTCTCAAAATACAGAAACAAGCCGGGCATGGTGGCGCACGCTTGTAATCCCAGTACTTTGGGAGGCGGAGACTGGAGGATCCGGGTTCGCAGCCAGCCTCAGCTCTCTCTCTGTCTCTCCATGTCTCTCTCTCTGTCTCTCCCTGTTTCTCTCTCTCTACTTAGTGAGGCCCTCCGCAACTTTGTGAGACCCGGTTTCAAAATAAAGTATAAAAAATAGGGACGGGGGTATAACGCAGAGGTAGAACACACCTGGGTTCAATCCCCGGTACCGAAAAAAAAAATACAGAAACAAAAAGGGAGGGGGATATAGCTCAGTGGTAGAGCATCCTGGGTTCAATCCCCAGTAACACACACACACACACACACACACACACACACACACACACACACACGTTCATCTGAACACCCCTCCCAACACATGCAACTTCATCCCTCTTCTGAATCAGTGATGCTTTTTTTTTTCCAGTTCTGGAGATTGAACCCAGGGGCATTCTACCTCCGAGCTACACCCCCAGCCCTATTTTTTATTCTTTAATTTTGAAACAGGGTCTTGCTAAGTTGCGGAGGGCCTCACTAAGTAGCTGAGGCTGACCAAGAACCCAGATCCTCCAGTCTCAGCCTCCCAAGTGCTGGGATTTCAAGCATGGGCCACGGTGCCCCGCATCAGTGATGCTTTTTATCCTTCCCCATCACTCGCTCTGCTCCAGACACTTTGGCTTCTTCTATTCTTCAAAGTATCATGCTCACTCTACCCCAGGGCCTTTGCATATGCTGTCCCCTCAGCCTGGGTGTCCTCGCCGTCCCTTTTTGCTCAGGCAATTCCACCTATCCTTAGTGGGAGACCTCCCTGCCTTCCTCCCACCCAAGCCGAGCCCGGGTCTGGATGCACTGCTACGTGTTCTCTGCAGCAGCATTTCTCTCTCTCTCTTTCTCTTATCTCAGCTCTAATGCTTATTTGTATGAATTTATTTTCCCAGCAGTCAGACTGTACACTCTATGGTGGAGCAATATGTCTGTTTTGCTCACTATCGGCTCCCTAATGCCTCATATATTGCTTGGAACACAGTGGTGCTTCTTTGTGTGTGTGTGTGGGGGGGCTGGGAATTGAATCTAGGGGTGTTCTACGTCTGAGCCACACCCCTAGTCCTATTTCTTTTGAAACAGGGTCTGACAAAATTGCTGAGGGTCTTGCTAAATTGCTGAGGCTGTCCTCAAACCTGCAATCCTCCTGTCTCAGCCTCCAGTACTGGGATTACAGGAGTGTGCCACCATGCCCAGCTCATAGCAGTGCTTTTTTTTCTTTTTCTTTTTCTTTATCTTTTTCTTTTTCTTCTTTCTTTTTTTTTTTTTTTTTGGTACTGGGGATTGAACCCAGGGACATTCTACCTTCAAGCTACACTACACCCCCAGTCTTTTTATTTTTTGTTTGGAAACAGGGTCTCATAGGTTGCTGAGTCTTGCTCAAGGCTGTCGTCGAGCCTGCAATCCTCCTGTCTCAGCCTCCCAAGTACTGAGATTACATGTTCCCGGAATGACTGAATGAGTGCACATAATCCTCCCAACAAGCCTGTGAAGATCTTGGCTGAGCCTGGCGCTCTTTCCCAGCACCTGCTCTCACAACACTGTAAGATGGAACACAGTCGACTAAAAGACAGCGAGGGCTCTGGACCCGGGCCATCTGCTACTTTCCATCTGCCACTTCCCCCAGCTGTGTGACATCGGGCAAGTTCCTTAGCATCTCTGTGCTTTCGTTTACTCTACTGTAAAATGTCACTAATAATAGTACCTGTCTCATGGGGTATTCTAAGGATCGAATAAGTATGATTTTAAAAGAACCTGCCGGGCATGGTGGCGCATGTTTGTAATCCCAGTACTTGGGAGGCGGAGACTGGAGGATCTGGGTTCGCGGTTAGCCTCAGCTAGTTAGTGAGGCCTGCACAACTTCATGAGACCCGGTTTCAAAATAAAGAATAAAAAATAGGGCCGGGGGTGTAGCTCGGAGGTAGAATGCCCCTGGGTTCAATCCCTGGTACCACCAAAAAAATAAAAATAAAAAAAATAAAAGAACCTGCCACACAGCAAATACCCCATTATTCTCAGTGATTATTAATTTGTGTGTGTGTGTGTGTGTGTGTGTGTGTGTGTGTGTGTGTGTGTGGTACTGGGGATTGAATCCAGGGGAGTTCTACCTCTGAGCTACACCCTCAACCCTATTTTATTTTGAAACAGGATCTCACAAAGTTGCCAAGGGCATCACTATGTTGCGAGGCTGGCCTCAAACACGCAACCCCACCCCCAGCCTCTCAAGTACTGGGATTACCGGCGTGTGCCACCATGCCCGGCTCCGTGTTGCCTTTTAGACAAGAAGTCCCGTGAAGGTAGGCTCCATGTCTGCCTTATTCAGGACTCTGTCTCCAGCCCGTCTGTACCTGGCACCTAGTAGGTGTTCAATGCCTAGTTCTTTACTGGACAAATAAACCAACAACAGGGGCCATGCTCTGCTCGTCTTTGTGTCCCAGTGAAGACTGTGCAACCTACCATCTAATTCGAATAAATGTGGGCAGAATAGCTGCTCAGAAATGGCTGTTCATTTTTGTTTGCAGTCCCACTTGAGCTTCTGAATTAAACTGAGAAAGCTACTGTGATGGTTAATTTTATGTGTCAGCAGCGTGACTGGGCTGGGGGATGCTCGGAGAGCTGCTAACACATTATTTCTGAGAGCGTCTGGGACTGTATTTCCAGAAGAGATCAGCGTTTGAGCTGGTAGACTGAGGAAAGGTCTGTCCTCCCTGCCGTAGGTGGACATCATCAATCCACTGCTGGCCTGAGCAGAGGCAGAGGCAGAGGAAGGGCAACTGCTGCTCGGTGCTTGAGCGGGGACATCCATCATCTCCTGTCCTTGGACATCGGCAGTACTGGTTCTTAGGTTCAAACTCAGACCGAGGCCCACAGTGCTGGCCGCCTGGTTGCCAGGCCGTCTGGCTTGGACTGGGACTACACTGCTGACTTTCCTGAGTCTCCGGCTTGCAGGCGGCAGATTGCGGGATTTCTCAGCCTCTGTAATCCCGTGAGTCACCCCGCATAAGAAATCTCTTTCTGTTTATCTCTATATATCCTAGTGGTTCTGTGTTTCTGGAGGACCTTGACTGTACAGAGACTTAGTAACTTATCCCAAATCTCTCTGAATTTTAGTATTCTTATTGCAAAATGGGGCCATTAATAACATCTACCGCAAAAGGTTATTCTGAAAAGTAAATAAAGCAACATGTTTTCAACACATAGAAAATGTCTGCTGTTCTTTTCCTTGAGACTCAGTTTCCCTGTCTGTAAATGGGCACTGGCTCATTCATTCATTCACTTTAACACAGTGTCCAAGTGCAAGGCACTGTGTTAAGACTTGGGTGGTTATAGAGGCGAGCAAGCCCTGCTTCCCGCCAGGAGGGTCTCCATGTCTGTTGTGGGACCACACTGATAAGAACCCAGTGGGAGAAGAGGCACAGTATGTTTATGGGACTAGAGGCGTGGGGTCAGGGGCCCCTCGGGGTTTCGGAGAGCTTGCTAGAGAGACTGTAAAGGTCACAGCATCACCCGCTTGGTGTAGTTACCATCATTCGTTGGTTTGAAATGAAGTGCTTGCTGTGGGCTCTGGTTTTTGTAGCTCAGTGTGTGTGTGTGTGTGTGTGTGTGTGTGTGTGTGTGTGT
>PVJS01062467.1:0-10730 GCA_004027185.1 Glis glis | reverse complement strand
AGAGAAAATGTGTGTTAGATGTGTTCTTGGTCATGAATTTAATGTTAATGAATCAACAGTATATATTAAATCAACAATACATATTAAGTGTACTGAATCAATATTGTATTCATCAAACAAGGTTATTTACTGATGGGTTGACAATAGTAGGGTGATCAGAGCGTCACAGGAACCTAACCCCACATTTCCCATGTGAGCAAATGGTTCAGTACTCCCTAATTCAGTGTTCTCAGCAACTGTATAGAACTACCGCAAATAATGAAATATAGACATCTTTGCACAGATAATAGCATAGAGTGCACACTGTACCTTTTATTTTTAATAATATTTCTTAGAGATCATGTTATTAGTCTATATTGATTCTTTTGAACAGATTCTTGGTGCTCCCCATACGGGGGTACCCTCATCTACCCGGTCACTTAGGTTTACCCAAGGGAGAGGCCTGAGCTCTAGTGATACACATTTGGGTATTTTTATTTTATTTTATTTCTTAATTGGGTATAAGCAAGTTCATTTTTTCCATTTTCGTTTGGTTATACTTTTTTTAGATGTATAAAGCAATTCACCATTATAATAATTTTAAATGAACTATGAAATTATTCTAGGCACTGCCACTATTGGAATATTTTTAAGGTAAATTTGTTTAATTAATTAATTAATTTGCTTTGCAGTATTAGGGATTGAACCCAGGGCCTCGCACATTATAGACAACTGCTCTACCACTGAGCTACACCCCAGCCCTCTTTCAATTCAATTCAATTAATTAATTAATTAATTTTGTGGTACTAGAAATTGAACCCGGGGGCACTATACCCCTGAGCTATACCCCCAGCTCTTTCTATTTTTTATTTTGAAACAGGGTCTCCCTAAGTTGCTGAGGGTCTTACTGAATTGCTGAGGCTGGCCTCAAACCTGCAATCCTCCTGTCTCAGTCTCCTATGTACTGAGATTACAGGCATGTGCCATCATGCCTGGCTCCTATTCTAATTTTTTAATTGACAAGAATTATATATCTATCATGTACAATTTTTATTTATTTATTTAATTTATTTATTTTTAATATTTGGTACTGGGGATTGAACTCAGGGGCATTCTACCTCCGAGCTACACCCCCAGTCCTATTTTGTTTTTATTTTGAAACAGGGTCTTGCTAGGTTGATGAGAGTCTCACTACTTGCTGAGGCTGTCCTTGAACCTGCAATCCTCCTGTCTCAGCCTCCCAAGTACTGGAATTACAAGCATGTGCCACCACACCTGGCTTCATGTACAATTTTTAAATGTTTACAATAAGCCAGATGTGGTGGCGCATGCTTGTAATCCCAGGACTTGGGAGGCTGAGACAGCAGGATTGCAGGTTCGCAGCCCATCTCCGCTACTTAGTGAGTCCCTCTGCAACTTAGTGAGACCCTCTTTCAAAATAAAGCATAAAATATAGGACTGGGGGTGTAGCTCAGAGGTAGAATGCCCCTGGGTTCAATCCCTGGTACCACAAAAAAAGTCAATTGACTATAAATGTATGGGTTTATGGTCAATTTATCAATTTATTACTTGGTTCTCTATTCTGTCCCATTGGTCTATATGTCTTTTAATGCCAATACTGTGCTGTATTGATAACTATGTCTTTGTAGTATATTTTGAAGTTGGGTAATGTGATGTCTTCAGCTTTGTTCTTTTTACTCAGATTGCTTTGGGTTTGGGGGGGGTGTCTATTGTGGTTCCACATGAATTTTAGGATTGCTTTTTCTACTCCTGTGAAGAATTTCATTGGAATTTTAGTAGGGATTGCACTGAATCTGTAGATCACTTTGGGAAGTATGGACATTGTAATAATATTAATTCTTCCAATCCATGAACATCGGATATCTTTCCATTGATTTGTGTCTTCTTCAATTTCTTTCGTTAGTGTTTTATAGTTTTCAGTACACAGGTTTTTCACCTCCTTGGATTAATTTATTCCTAGGAATTTTATTTTTTTTTGTAGCTATTGTAGTTGTGACATTTTCTTGATTTATTTTTTGGGGTAGTTTGTTGTTAATGTGTAGAAACCCTACTGATCTTATATCCTGTAATTTTACTGAATTTATTTATTAGTTCTAACAGTTTTTTTTAGAGCTTCCTATGTATAAAACATTTGGATTTTATATTTTCAAATTGCAAATCAGAGCATGTTCCAGTCCTACTTGAAGTGCTTGCATGGCACCTCCTGGCTGTAGGGATAAAAATGAAAGTCTTTAACAGGACATTCCAGACATGTCATGCAGCTTTCTTGAATCTGTCTGCCTTCCTTCTGATCCCCTCTCATTCCCTGCTATTATCTACACTCCCTCCTGTGACAGGCACTTACATAACTTTTCCTCCTACAATATTTTCTCCATCCCTCCCTCACTCTGAACCTAATTAACCCTCCTGTTTCCATCAGCATTCTCACTGTGATCCAAAACACCTGACCACCAGAACTCAGAGGAAGGAAGATGTAGTTGCTCACAGTTCTGGAGATTTCAGGGGTTCAGTCCATGTCAGTCCAGGTTATGTCAGTGGAGCTCAGGATGTGGCGGTGGGAAGCAGAGAGAGAGAGTGTGTGTGTGTATGCAAGGGCTCTGCTCTCACATCATGGAGACTGGAAGCAAGAGAGAGCAAGCAAGGGGATTCAAGGACACAAGCACAGCCCCAAGGTCATGCCCCCAGTGACCCACCTCCTCCAGCCACATCCCACTTGCCTGGGTTACCACCCAATAAATCCATTACAGTGGATTGCAATGGATTTATCCACTGATGAGATTACCACTCTCTTTACATCAGCTCTGAATGTCAATATATGAGCGTCAATATATGAACTCTTTCAGGGAATATTTTATATCTAAACCATAATGCCTCCTCTCCTTTCAAACCTCAACTTCACGGTTCAGGCTTTGCTCACCATGTGTTCGTGGGTCTAGCCTAGGACCTGGTATATAAAAGGTGCTCAATATATTTTTTCTGAGCAATTGCATAGGTGAGGTAGGAGGCAGGCAGGGAGATAAGGATGATGTTTATGGTAAAGATTACATTTATGTAGGTCTCTTTTGACCAAACACTTGGTCTTAAATCCTTAGTGGAATAAAAACTGTGTAGCTGTCTCGTCTCTTTCCAGGTTCTCAGTTCATTACTGATAAAGTGATTTTTTTGTTGAACTAGACAAATGATGATGCTGACAAATCAGAAAAACCCTACAAAGTGATCCTGAAGAGGTTGCTATAGCCAGGTGTGGTGGGACACACCTGTAATCCCAGCACTCGGGAGACCAAGACAGGAGAATCTCTTGATAAACCTCGGCAACTTATTAAGGTCCTCAGCAACTTAGCGAGACCCTGTTTCAAAATAAAAATGGCTGGGGGTATAGCTCAGAGGTAGAGTGCCCCTGGGTTCAAGCCCCAGTAACAAGAAAACAACAACAGCAAAAAAGAGGTTGCTATACCTGTCTATGCCAGTTCCTCATCCTTGGAAAACAGGTGGTAATGTCGGGGCCTGGCTTATGCGTAACACACCTGCTGGCACTTAGCACACCGTTTCGGGAGCTCTTACCCTTCAACTCCAACAATATGTAAGATGCAGACCCTGTCCTCCAAGAATTCTCAGGATACTGGCTCAGAACAAAAGATCTGAACACTAACACACAGTTCCAAGTCCCCAAGCCCCCAGCAGGCTCTCTCCAACCCTTCCTCCAGCCAACAGGCCTCTGCTGGCACCCGCTGAAGGGGAAGGCACCGAGGGGAGTGCCACAGCCGGAGCTCTTCCTGCCACTCCCAGGGGCTGGTCACCATGTCCCTGAGCTGGGGGAGGGGTGCTTTTTTGGGGTTGTCACCTGACCTTTGGCTCCATGCTACTTTTCAGTGGTTAATTCTATTCTCGTGCTTTCTCTAAAATAATGTGAAACTTGTGGCGAGACCCACATCCTTCCCCTGATGCCAGAAGGCCCCACCCACGTCCGCCTTGTGGCCACCAGCCCTTTTCCTCTATTTTTGGTGGCAAAATGAAGGAGCTCATATAAAGGGCAAGAGAAACCAAGAGTCTGAGACAGATAAATAGAGATGAGAGAGAGAAAGAGAGAGAGAGAGGACACAGTGGATTTTATATATTCATAATTAAATTACATCTTACCGCCTACCATGTCGACTACCTTGGTCTGCACCATCTTCATCTCTTACCTGGTTTATTGCAATATGTCCAAGCTAATTTTTCTGCTTTCGATTTTATGCCTAAAACATTTTCCATGTATAGGTTGCCAGATAAAATACAGGACACTCAGGTACATATGTGTTTCAGATAAACAAGGAATCATTTTTATCGTAACTATGTTGCAAATATTGCATAGGATATACTTATGCCAAAAAATATTTATTTATCTGAAATTCAAATTTACTGAACATCATGAGGAGTTATTTATTTATGATTTATTTATTTTGTGTGTGGTGCTGGGGATTAAGCCCAGAGGCATTCTACCTCTGAGCAACACCCCCAGCCCTATTTTATGTTTTATTTGGAAACAGGGCCTTGCTAAATTGCTGAGACTGGCTTCGAACCTTCAATCCTCCAGTCTCAGCCTCCCAAGTACTGGGATTACAGGTCTGGCCACTGTGCTGCTTTTGTTTTTGTTTTTTGCTAATTCTGAGGACAAGAGTAATCCTTTTAAAATGTAAATTAGCCGGGCCTGGTGGCTTGTCATCCCAGTACTTGTCATCCCAGTACTTGGGAAGCTTGTCATCCCAGTACTTGGGAGGCTGAGACCGGAGGATCAGGGTTCGTGGCCAGCCTCAGCTACTTAGTGAAGCCCTCTGCAACTTAGTGAGATCCTGTTTCAAAATAAAGAATAAAAAGTAGGGCCGGGGGTGTAGCTCGGAGGTAGAACGACCCTGGGTTCAGTCCCCAGTACCGCAAAAAAAAAAAAAATTAAAATGTAAATTAGCCGGGAGAGATGACACAAGCCCGCAATCCCAGTAGTTGGGAGGCTGAGACAGGAGGATCTCAGGATCAAGGCCAGACTCAGCCACTTAGTGAGATCCTGTTTCAACAGCAAAAATAAAAAGGTATGGGGGTGTAGCTCATGGTAGAATGCCCCTGGGTTCAATCCCCAGTACAAAAGAAATGTAAATTAGCTCATGTCACCCCTCTGCTCAACATCCCATCTCAGCAGGGCATGGTAGTGCACTCCTGTAATCTCAGTATTTGGGAGGCTGAGACAGGAGAATCGCAGGTTCGAGGACAGCCTCAGCAACATAGTGAGACTCTCAGCAACCTAGTGAGACCCCTGTGTCAAAATAAAAATAAAACAGGGCTGGGGTGAAGCTTGGAGGTAGAATGCCCCTGAGTTCAATCCCCAGTATCAAAAAAAAAAAATTCCATCTCTGAGCATAATCCTTCCAAAGCTCAAATCCTCAGGACGGTCTGCCTTCCTCAGCACTCCCTGTGTTTCCTCTCCTCCCCGCTCTGCCTCATCCACTCCATCCAGGCCAACCGCCTCCCTTCTTGCTCCTTTAACCCGTCCCGGATACCTGAGCCCTAGCTCCTTCTGTTTGTTCAGATGACCTTACTCTCTCAGGCCTTCTCTGACCCTTTTATTTTATTTTATTTTATTTATTTACTTATTTTTGCAGTACCGGGGATTGAACCCAGGGGCATTCTACCGCTGAGCTACACCCCCATTCCTATTTTTTTATTCTTTATGTTGAAACAGGGTCTCATTAAGTTGCGGAGGGCTTCACTAAGTAGCTGAGGCTGCCCGCGAATCTGCGATCCTCCTGTCTCCGCCTCCCAAGTATTAGGATTACAAGCATGCGCCACCACACCCGGCTTCTGACACCCTTTTAAAAGCTGCAGCCACCCTACCATCTCCCTGCTCTTTCTCTGTAATAAACGCGTCACCTTCTGACACACTCTGTTGTGCGTGCTTATTGGTTTGCCGCTTGTCTCTCCACTAAAGTACATGATCCACGAGGACAGGTACTGTGTTTGGCTCAAGCCCAGTCCCCAGCACCAGACCCTGCTTGGCACACAGCACACATTCAGCAAATATTTGTTGAACCAATGATGAAACCCAAGGGCAGGAAGCGCAGCCAGGAAAGCCCAGCACCAGGGCTTTTTACGTGTTTGGTCTTGTTTGTCCTTTGCAGCCTTGCTCTCATCCTTCTCCACTCACTCATCTTGCTGAGGGCCCCTTGGCCACCACCTCACATCTCACCAGACTTTTCAGGGCTGCTATCAAGATAGGGATAATCTGATTAGCTCAGCTCTCCCTTTCTCCCCCCATCACTCTCCCTCCCTCCCCTTCTCTCCATCCTTATCTCTCTTTCTACTAGCATTTAATTTGGGGGAGTAGGTACTGGGGATTGAACCCAGGGGCATTCTATCTCTGAGCTATACTTTTAGCCCTTTTTATTTTGTTCATTTTGAAACAGGGTCTCGCTAAGTTGCTGGAGCTGGCCTCAAACCTGCCATCCTCCTGTCTCAGCCTCCCAAGTACTGAGATTACAGGCGTGTGCCACTACACCTGGCACTTTGTGTGTGCGTGTGTGTGTGTGTGTGTGTGTGTGTGTGGTTCTGGGTATTGAGCCTAGGGGCACTCTACTTCCAAGCTACACCCCCAGCCCTTTTTATTTTTTGTTTTGAAACAGAGTCTCACCAGGTTGCTGAGAGCCTTGTTATGTTGCAGAGGCTGGTCTTGAACCTGTGATCCTCCTGTCTCAGCCTCCCAAGTACTGGAATTACAGGTGTGTGCCACCACATCCGGCTACCTGGCACATTTAAAATTTTTTCAATAAATGAGTGTTATTTTTAGAAATATACTTTACTTTCTTCTGCTGAGATGGGGGAGGAGGGATTTGGGGGACCTGACAGCCAACAACAAATGCTACTACACATTCCCCCCTGTGTCCCTTCCTAGGCTCAGGTTCTCTGCAGAGAATCTAACCAGTTCTCTAGCTTGTACTACCAGAAGAGAATTGACTTTGTTTTGGGAGAAAGCCCTCCAGTCTCAGTCACTTAAAACAAAACTTTACTTCCTTCTCCTGCTACATTTCCAGAATGAATGGGTGGGGGCTCAGCAGTTCAGTGTCTTAAAAGACTCGGACTAATGGAGAACCTTCTGAAGTATGGCGCATCCTCTGGTCACCTCCTTCAGAGCAGGGAAAGCGAGTTGTTATGGTTAAAGTCCCCTGAAGAGCTCCTGTATTAATGGCCAGAGTTGATGTAATTAAGTCACTAGGGCTGTAATCTCATCAGTGGATAAACCCATTGTAATGGATTTACTGGGTGGCAACCTAGGCAGGTGGGGTGTGGCTGGAGAAGGTGGGTCCCTGGGGGTGCAGCCTTAGGGCCTGCCTGTGCTTTTGTCTTTGAATCTCCTTGCTTGCTAGCTCTCTTGCTTCTGGCCTCCATGATGTGAGAGCAGAGCCCTTTCACTTGCTCACTGTCTCTCTCCTTCCCACCACCATGCCCTGAGATCAACAGACTGTCTTCATATGAACTGAACCCTAATCTCCAAAAAAACTGCTAGCAAATGTACCTAACTCTAAATTGTATGGCCAGTCATTTTGGTTTACAGCAGTGAGAATGTTGACCACAGAGTCATGGAGGGACACATGCTGGTTCTTAACTGCAGAAGCCCAGAAACGAAGGTCATCCCATTGGCCGGAGCCAGTTAAGCAGCTCCCCGTAATTGCAGAAGTAAATGTCACTTCTCAGGCTCAACCTTCACAAAGGGGCCGAGATTTCATACCTGCTATGGAAAATCATACCACCTTTTATTTGTTTAGCACTGATGCTTTTTCAAAGAGCTTGTCCTTCCATTTGGACTTTGCAAGAAGTAGGTAAAGATTAGCCGGGCGTGGTGGCACACGCTTGTAATCCCAGTACTTGGGAGTCCGAGACCGGAGCATCCGGGTTCACGGTCAGCCTCAGCTACTTAGTGAGGCCCTCCACAACCTCGTGAGACCCGGTTTCAAAATAAAGAATAAAAAATAGGGCCGGTGGTGTAGCTCGGAGGTAGAATGCCCCTGGGTTCCATCCCTGGTACCGCAAAAAAAAAAAAAAGTAAGTAAAGATTATTCCCTCTCTACAAAGGAGAAGTTAGAGGCTGAGCATGGTAGCACACACCTGTAATCCCAGTACTTGGAAGGCTGAGACAAGAGGATCCCAGGCTCAAGGCCAGCCTTAGCAGTTAGGAAGACCCTCAGCAACTTGTGAGACCCTGTTACAAAGAGCTGGGAGCCAGATGTGGTGGTGTATGCCTATAATCCCACTACTCAGGAGGCTGAGACAGGAGGATTGCACATTCCAGACCAGCCTCAGCAACTTAGTGAGGCCCTCAGCAACTTGGTGAGACCCTGTTTCAAAATAAAAAATAAAATTAGGGCTGAGGGTGTAGCTCAGAGGTAGAACGCCCCTGGGTTCAACTCCTAGTACCACACACACACACACACACACACACACACACACACGAGGGTTGGTGTGTAGAATACCCCTGGGTTCAAAAGGTTTGTAGTAATCTGAATGGATTTATTGAGTGGTATGTAGCCAGGCAGTGTGGCTGGAGGAGGCAGGTCATTGGGGGTGTGGCCTTGGGGGCTATCCATGTCCATGGATCCCCTACTCCCCTTCTCTGCTTCCACCTGCCAAGATGGGAGAGCGGTGTCCCTCCACACATTCTGCCACGGCTGCCATTTATGCTTCAGAGCCAGGCCTCAGGACTAAAACCATCAACCCCATTAATGTTTCCTCCTCTAAGTTGTGTGTGTCAGGTATTTAGAGCACAGCAGTGAGAATGCTCAAACAACTGTGATTACAGCTGGGGTCGCACTGGCTTCAACAGCCTGGCATTATCAGATGTGAGCTACCACGCACTTGTGTAGTGCCTCAACTCCCTTCCCCACCTCCTGAGTCCCCTCCAACCGTGTCCCCAGGCTGGTAGTGACCTCCAGGTTCTGTTCATTGAAAATTGTACCCTGAGTATTTTCTGTGTGTGAGCATTTTCCATGTTTGACATCCCTGTGGGGATAGGGCGGGACATGGGACAAACAGTCGCTGCCCTCACATACTCACTCATCCTCTGCCAGTGCCACCTCTGCTGCTGGGAGCCCTGGGGAATGCTGCTGAGAACTCTACCTTGACGGTCCACTGGTCCTCGGCAGAGTGGAGGAGGAGGCCAGTGCTCCTCTGCCTCCTGAGCCTGGCCATGGCTGTGTAAGGCCTGACGCTGCACTGTCGGACCCGGAACCTCACGGAGCCCTTTGTTACTTCTGCTTCTTCACCTTCTCCCATAAAGGCACAAAACCAGCTAAGGCAGCCAGCTCTGGGGGCATGGAGACTCAGACCCTCTTGTCCTTTGTGGTCCTTCTAGGGAGGGAGAGAGTCTTTCTGTCCCCTTAGTTCTTTTTTGGGGTACTGGGGATGCTCTATCTCTAAGCTATACCCCCAGACCTTTTTATTTTTTATTTTGAAACAAGGTCTCATTAAGTTGCTGAGGCTGGCCTTCAGCTTGTCATCGCCTGTCTCAGCCTCCCAAGTACTTACTGGAATTACAGGCGTGTGCCACCGCACCTGGCTCCATCTTCTTAGTTCTTATGTGGGCTCCCTGGCTGGATCTGGGGACTCAATTAATATACAAGCTAATGAACAACAGAAAAGCCAAGCATTTTATTCATTTTGCATGTATATGGAGATCTTCACAAGAGAGCGAAGTCCAAAGAAACAACCAAAGCACAAGAAATTAGTGAAGGAAGGACAGGACAAAAAGTTATCTGTGCAGGCGTAGTAAATTCTAGGGATGTTATTAAGAGATATATGGCTGGGCATGGTGGCACACACTTGTAATCCCAGTACGTGGGAGGCTGAGACAGGAGGATCACAGGTTTGAGGTCAGCTTCAGCTACTTAGTGAGGCTCTCAGCAATTTAAGGAGACCTTATTTATTTATTTATTTATTGAGGTACTGAGAATTGAACCCAGGGGCATTCTACCTCCAAGCTACATTCCCAGTCCTATATTTATTCTTTATTTTGAAACAAGGTCTCACTAAGTTGTGGAGGGCCTCACTAAGTAGCTGAGGCTGGCCATGAACCTGCGATCCTCCTGTCTCAGCTCCCAAGTACTGGGATTACAAGCGTGCACCACCATGCCCAGCTATGGAGACAGACTGTATTTAAACAATAGAAAATAAAATAGGGCTGGGGATGTAGCTCAGAGGTAGAATGCCCCGTGTTCAATCCCCAGCACCATAAAATAAAGTAAAATACTGTATTTAAACAATAGAAAATAAAATAGGGCTGGGGATGTAGCTCAGAGGTAGAATGCCCCGTGTTCAATCCCCAGCACCATAAAATAAAGTAAAATATTTCCCTGGGATAAATTCCCAGATGTAGGATAACTGGGTCCAAGCATAAAAATCTTGTTTATGACTCTTAAAACAAGTTGACAACTGCTTTCCTAAATCCACAGGGTGGATAACCACTATATATCCATAACACTAGTTCCTTGCACAGTTACTGGGATTAGGAATTATTGCTTTAAATTTTGTTATTGTGATGGACAAAAACATCATATTTTTCCTTATTTTAATTTATATTATATTTCTGTGATTACCACAGGCTTTAATCGTTTGTAATACTTATTCTTAATGTTTTCAGTTGAGTGATTTGTGTGCAGAGACGTTGGTTTACTTATTCAAGCTTTAATTTCTTTTTTTTTTTTTTTTTTTTTTTT
>PVJS01062466.1:0-10728 GCA_004027185.1 Glis glis | reverse complement strand
TCACAGGTTGGAGGCAAGCGTACAGTGGCTTCGTGATAAAATAACAATAAAAATAACAATAAAATAGGGTTGGGGGTATGGCTCAGTGGTGGAATTTCCATGTGTTCAATTCACAGACCCACATACACATACACACACATACACATACACACACACACACACACACACACACACACACACGAAGAGAGAGAGAGAAATAAACCTTACCAATAAAAAATTAATATAGGGACTTGCATATTTTTATATTTTTTCATATTTTGATGATATATGAAATAAAAGTGTGATGCCCAAGTAAGAAGAAAACAGTTCCAGAGAGCTTAATTGTGTTTGTGTGTGTGTGTGTATATATATATATATCATGTGATATATATATATATATATATATATATATATATACGAACATGTATATATGTAGCACAGATAAATATGTATGTGTTTGAGGAAAATATAATAAAAGTGGAAATTTTAACAACTCAGTGAAACTGAATATAATATAAATATAATACTCTAATTCTCGATTAACTTTTTCAAGAAAGAAGTTAAATCCGTAGCTAGTTCGATATACCATGGAAACTGCATATAGATTAAATAGGTAAATATGAAAAAGGAAGCTTGTTATAATCATAAAAGAAAATGTAAGTGAATGTGCTTATAAAACAAAGAAGTCTTTCACCTCTGACTCGCAGACTAACGTGTGGCAGCTCGACTTTCTCAAGGAGAACCATTAGAAAAGCTGGAGGACCTTGCAACCATCTATTTGAAAGCAGCAGAGACCCACGAATGCAGTAGGCCCGGAAGAGCTGAGACCCCGTCATCAGTGAAGTGCAGAATCATGGATCTAACACCTGTCTCAACTGGTACCCTTGAGGCATTTGACAATTGTTAAACTGTGGCCAAGAGATGGAGAAGATAAGCAGAACTTTTAGCAGAGGTATGGAGTGGGGTGGGGGGATATGTTGTCCTTGTTGACTGGAAAGAAGTAGCCATGGTGGACTGCAGTCCTGGCCAGAGACAAGAACCATCTGGAAACGTGTTGTCCACAGTATAGACCAGCACTTCTCAAACTTACATGCCACAATTCCCTGGGATCTTGTTCATATGAAGGTTCCACTACTATCATTTGCAAAATGTTAATAGTAATTATGTTTTTCCTTGTAAGATAATGGATTTTAATTTATTTTCCATTGTGACATTTTTCTTTTAATTTAAAATAATCATTCACAAAATTATTTTATAAAACATATGTAGCATTTTGTAATAAAAAAAGTGTTCCTACAAAATGTAGATACTGTATACACCTTCATTGCCTTCTTATCCATTCTGTGTATTATCTTTGTATACCTGGCTTCACCCATGGTGTAAAATCTTCTTATATTTTATATTGCATTCAGTCCCTGTCATTTACAGCCTTTTATGAAGGATCCAGTAATTTTTTCTAATATATTTTGAGAAAGCCAAACGTAGATTTATAGCAACCAATAGGGTGGGGTTTTTGTTTTGTTTTGTTTTATTGTGGGTTTTTTTTTTTTTGGTACTGGAGTTGAACCCAGGGGTTCTATTCCTCCAGCCCTTTTAATTGTTTATTTTGAAATGGGGGTCTCACTAAATTGCTGAGGCTGACCTTGAATCCACAACTCTCCAGTTTCAGCCTCCCAAGTACTGGGATTATAGGCATGCACCCCCACTCCCAGCTCAACCAATAGGGCTTTTGAAGTCCTCCAAGCATGTGTATGTTGTCCTGGCTTACAACAAAATACAGTCTACAGCAGTCAGAAGAGCAGAGTGCTGAGTGTAGTTTTGGTGCCCAATTAATTTGGGTTTGTGTAGATGCTTGTCTTTTATTTACTATATCGCTTTGGATCACTCAGCCTCTGTAAGCACCAATTTCTTTATTTTCTTTCTTTCTATTTTTTACAGAAGATAATAATAGAACATGCCTCATAGGGATGCCTTGTGTGTTAAATAGATCACACACTAAGTATTATTATTACTGAAAGGGAAATACCTAGAGATAAGAAATCCCATTTGACATTTTAGTTACTCAGTAATGAGCAGTAAACAGCCCTTGAAACTGATGAGCAGTTTGTGTATGGCTATCAGCAGGAGCACCATTGCAGTCTGCTTTGCACATAGAAACATAAAGGATGGGAGATACAGCCTTGCTAAAGCACTTTAATGACTACCAAGGAAAGAGTAGCAGACGGATTCTCAAGTTCGTAATGGTGAGCATAAAGGGCTTTTGTGACATCTGAATGCTGTCCCTTAGCACCATTTACTGAGACCAGAAACAATCCTTTCCTTTAGACACCATCCATGGATCACCTTGAGAGCCCCTTATCTCTGTCACATTTTCGTTTTTTTTCTCTTATCTTCTTTTTCAAGGGTTGAATGGAATCAATAAGACAGTGTCACTTTCTAATAAGATGGATGCAAATCAAAGGAAAGGGTGACTTAAGTATTAAATTGACCTGTCTGTTACTTGTAGCAGAATTTCACAATTCAGGAGCCATCAATACCAATTCACAGGTAAAGCAGCCTCAACGGCTTTGTCTGTGATGTCAAACAGAGTTTGCTTGGCTGCTTCTTGATGGCATAAGCATGTTTAGATCCCAAATAAAGGAGGGAAAAAAATCCCTCAGTTCTCTCTGCATAAATAAGGTCATGGGACAAAGCTATTTCTAAGGAGAAAATGGGAATGTTGGAAGAGCCAACCCTCTGATCTAGTTATTATGCCTGACACCAAAGGATTTTTTAATTTCCACTGAAAATGTTCCTGCCCATTAATGTTAATTACCAATAATTTCCAGACCCTGCCAGCTGCAGAACAGCTTTGCAGGCATATAAATTCAATAAATATGGTATGAGCAGAACTAATAAGTGGTAAGGTTTAGACCTACAACCCCAGAGGAAAATAGGGCAAATTTGAATTGGGTTTTCACTCTGTCCTTAATTGAACCTCCCTGATGTATCTGCCACAGGCATCCTACACTCAAACCCTGTTCTTGTCCCTTTGCAGGAAAGCTTTCTATAATGTGACAATTACAAACTTTCCACAATATTGTGATAGCAAGGGGTTTGGGACACTTATCTGCATTTGTCATCCCTAATAGTTTGCACATAAAACGCCATTTACTGTAGGGAGAACTCTCTAGATGGTGAGGCCCAGTGGAGGCAAGCAGTCTGAGAGTCTGAGTGTCCCTGGGGTTGGAGTCCAGTTGGGTCAAGATTTAGCTTCAGGAACTGGTCCAGGTTCTATGGCACCCAAAACTTACACAATTTGGGGACCCTCTCAAAAAAAAAAAACAAAGTCACTAACACAAAATTAGGTATGAGTGAATTTTTATACAAAAGGATAAAAGAAATAGACACAAATTGCAAAGGTTTTTTTTTTTTTTTTTTTGCAGTACCGGGGATTAAACGCAGGGGCATTCTACCTCTGCGCTACGCCCCTGGCCCTATTTTTTTATACTTTATTTTGAAACCGGGTCTCACGAAGTTGCAGAGGACCTCACTAAGGAGAGAGAGAGAGAGACAGGGAGAGAGAGAGCGAGAGAGCTGAGGCTGGCCGCGAACCCAGATCCTTCGGTCTCTGCCTCCCAAAGTACTGGGATTACAAGCGTGCGCCACCACGCTCGGCTGCAAGTTTTGTTTTTTGTTTTAGTACTGGGGATTGAAACCAGGGGCATTCTACCTACCAGCTACACCCCCAGTCCTTTTTTATTTTTTGTTTTGAAACAGAGTCTCACTAGGTTGCTGAGAGTCTCCAGTCTCCTTAGATTGCTGAGGCTGTCCTCGAACCTGCAATCCTCCTCTCTCAGCCTCACAAGTATTGGGATTACAGGTATGCACCACCATGCCCAGCTACTGCAAGTTTTTATAAGACAACATGACGGTGTGATCAGACTTCCTCCTCACCCATGGTTTTAGAAAGTGTCTGTGTCAGACAGTGAGGGCCTTTCTCCTCTACTAAGGTAGATAAGGGTGAACAGGCTATTTACTGCATTGATTCCAATTAATTGTTTGGGTCTCAAAATGTTATAAGAAATAAAAACAACAAATAATTTCAGAAGTTGTTCTTGGCACTGCCTGTAGGTATTCAATAAATGTCAGGTATTAATATTATTATAATTTACACTGGTGTTAAATGTGTTCTAATTTTTTTTCTGCCTGTTACAGTGACTTAAAAGTTTATTGAATAGTGCCTTTTATGAATTTATTATCAAGGGACACTGCATTTGACTGTCTAGTGATGATGAAAATGTTTTTTATTTCTTTAAAATTATGCTAAAATAGTGTGTAAATTTTTAAAAAGTATATGTTAAGCTGGGCGTGGTGGTGCACACTTGTAATCCCAGTACTTGAGAGGCTGAGACCAGAGCATCTGGGTTCACCGCCAGCCTCAGCTACTTAGTGAGGCCCTCTGCAACTTAGCAAGACCATGTTTCAAAATAAAGAATAAAAATAGGTCTGGGGGGTGTAGCTCGGAGGTAGAGTGCCCCCGGGTTCAATCCCTGGTACTGCCAATAAAAAAAAGTATACTTAAGGATGTGCTATAGGATATAACAAAGTAAAAATAAAATATTTCTTTTTAAAAATACTAAGACTGACATTTCATTTTAGAACAGCAAGAAGATAATAATTTAGCTAAAGAAGGAATTAAAACATTGGAAATTTCATTAATAGCTGCTGTCATTCCAGTATTTGTGAGGCTGAGACAGGAAGATCACGGGTTCAAGGACAGCCTTAGGAATGTAGCGAGACTCTCAGCAATCTAGTGAGACTGTTTCAAAAAAAAAATAAAAAGGGCTAAGGATATAGCTTAGAAGTAAAATGACCCTGGGTTCAATCCCCAGTACCAAAAAAAGATTTTTTTTCTTGAAATTGAAATTGAATTTCAATCCAAAAATTCCAATTCAAAATCCCCAGTACCAAAAAAAGTTTTTTTTTTCTTGAAATTGAAATTGAATTTCAATTCAAAAATTTTGAATTGAAAGAAACAATTCAAATTATGCTATGTCCATGTATGAAACTACCAATTTCATTATCATGTATAGGGAGAGACCTGAGGGAAATGCACCAAGACCTGTGTGCATGTTTGTTTATATGACTTTGAACCTCACATGATGTGTAATTACAATGTATTAGTAAAAGTATAAAAAAGACAACATTTTTAAATTTTATGCAAGCATTTCAAAATAAGTAAAAACCACTAAAATGGATACTCTCATCTAGTAGAGCCTGGATAATACTGTTGTGGGTTTTTTATTTTTTAAAAAACGGGTCACATGACAAAT
Source organism: Glis glis (assembly GCA_004027185.1). Taxonomy (NCBI): domain Eukaryota; kingdom Metazoa; phylum Chordata; class Mammalia; order Rodentia; family Gliridae; genus Glis; species Glis glis. The sequence goes on along the minus strand of PVJS01062466.1, from coordinate 5,434 downwards.
TCACAATTGATTGTAAGAACTTGCATAGGTCTGTTCATTAAGCATTATATGAGGCATCCTTACTTTGCTAACAATGTTTACATTTTCTTATGAAATAAATTCCCATTGCCTCAAGCTACAATGCAAATTCTTGTATTTTATCTTTTATATGCTTCCTATTTTTAATAATTTTTAAATCACATACTCCTCTTCCAAAAAGTTAGCCTTGAAATAGGAAAAGTTATACTAAATATTAAATTAGTACTTAAAAATAGGGCCAAGTGGAAAGGAGGAAGACATCTGTGCTCTTCAAAGTCATCACAGTGCACATAGAGTATGGCCACGTCACAATAAACAGGCTTCTGATAAAGTAGATGGCCATTTTGGGCCCACAGTTTAAATACCCATAGATATGAATGGTTAAGCAAGTGTTTTTTTTAAGTCAGTAATCCATCCATACATAAATGTATAAAATTAAGAGTTATATATGATTACCATGATTCTTTCATAATTCTCCATTACTTAAAAAAATAAATGAAATGATGTTGGAAAAAATCTGAACTGAATTGCTCATATGCTTCATTAAAAGTATTAATTTAGAAAAAGTTCCCAAGCTTTACATTACATGAAAGTATATGAATTAGCACAAAACAACATTACATTAGGGTTAATAGTCTCACCAATTTACACTCTTGGAGTTCAAAGAAGCTTCAAGACCACTGACTCCAACACTGTACTTTGTGTACATAGAAACCATAGAATGAAATGGTTTTTCCAAGGTTAGACTGGAGGCCCCACAGCAAGTGAGGCCAAGAATTATACATTGCTTAGGTCCAGGAAAGTCCTCTTTCTATTCTGGATATGAAATCTATTATCCCCCCCCATATAAATGGAAGCATTGTTTTTTAGAATCAAAATGCATCATCATAACTAAGCAACAATAAATGAATCAATCAAGCAGTGAATATGTATAAGACACAATGAGGGTAACTGGGTTTGCCCTAGAGAGTCATAATGTTAGTGACAGTAGATGTCAATGGAGGTATGAATGGAGAAAGGTGGGAACACAAAACACAGCCCATGTAATCTAGCCTTCTATCCTGAATGGTTAAAACCGCGTATTCCATTAAGAGCTACTTATTTGTTTAAAGCCAAAGAATAGACCCCAGTGAATACTAGTTATAGCATTTATGGTCTAAGTATGTACACTTTTACCACTGTATGAAATTCTTTATTTTTAAATGTGCTTTTACTGGTTAATTATAGTTTCACATCACAATGAAAATCAAGTTGACAGTATCATATATGCACGCAGCACTTGGTGCCCCCCATGCCTCCCCTGAAATTCTATACCTAATCAACCAAAGATTATCCATTAAAAAAAACAGCTTGGAATAGTATTATTTATTTATTTATTTATTTATTTATTTATTTTTGCAGTACTGGAGATGGAACCCAGGGGCATTCTACCTCCGAGCTACACCCCCAGCCCTATTTTTGATTCTTTATTTTGAAACAGGGTCTCACTAAGTTGCGGAGGGCCTCACTAAGTAGTTGAGGCTGGCCACGAACCTGGATCCTCCCATCTCAGCCTCCCAAGTACTGGGATTACAAGTGTACGCCACCACACCCAGCTCGGAATAGTATTTTTAGATGAGTGTGCTGCTGTCGGCTCTATGTTATGACTCTCAGAAGTTTGCTTATAGATTCAGGATTGAACATTTTCTCCAGTGTGATTTACCACTTAATACTTCTACTTAATACTTCTTTTCCTAGCCCACATACCATTACTGATTCAGAGATTCTCTGCTCTAGTAATGCCCCATAAGAAACTTAAAAGGATAGAATAAAAATATGAATCAATTCATTTAAAACTCAAATATCTAATACTGCAGGGAATGTGCACAAAAAGCTTACTTTAAAAGAGAAGAGAAAATATCTTTACCACTGGCCATCTCCAAAAGGAAATATTCTTAATGTGATAGAGATAAAAATATATTTTTCAAAGGTTAATATTTTAAGTCACTAATTTAAGATTTCTTTTTTCTTTCTGGTGCCATACATACCATTTGCCAGATATACAAAGAATAAGATACTTAAAGGCCCCTGAGCAACTCCCTGTCCACCATAAAGATTCTTCCAGACACTCTGCCAAGGGAAGAAAGATGTGCTTCATGTACAACATGTGATATGACCCCAATAAAGTAATGACCAACATTGTTTGGGAAATTAGAGAAAGTTCAAAGCACCTTATTTTGGGGTTGTAATTTCCCTAAATGTTGTTGGTTTTTGTAAAAAATCAAATTTGGGGTTTTTGAAGTCTTATATCTAGATATTTTATGAGCATAAATTAATATATATTATTAACTAATTAATAACCAATATAAATAGATTCTAATGACCTTGCCTTAGAGACACAATACTTTTTTTTTTTTTTTTGCGGTACCAGGGATTGAACGCAGGGGCGTTCTACCTCCGCGCTATGCCCCCGGCCCTATTTTTTATACTTTATTTTGAAACCGGGTCTCACGAAGTTGCGGAGGGCCTCACTAAGGAGAGAAAGAGAGAGAGAGAGAGAGACAGGGAGAGAGAGAGAGAGAGAGCTGAGGCTGGCCATGAACCCGGATCCTCCGGTCTCCGCCTCCCAAAGTACTGGGATTACAGGCGTGTGCCACCACGCCTGGCAAGAGACACAATACTTCTAAATTTATTTTCTAGTAATATAACTTCTCAAAAGTTAGGAAATAGACATGATCTCATCCCACATTAGGTCCATGGTCTCCCAGTGACCCTTTCTTGGACTTTTAGAAGTTGCCTCATTAGCAGTACATGAGCTGTTTCACCCTCAGTGACAACTCTTCCAAGCATGTCATGTCTAGAGACTGATTTAGGTGTGTGTGCTTATATGCATGAATGTGTATGTGTGTGTGTGTGTGTGTGTGTGTGTGTGAATATATGTTATAAATATGAATAATATAAGTTGCAGTGTTTGATATTCAACAGGTATACAAAAAAGGGGGAAGAAAACACCCCAAGGAGAGAAAAAAGCAAAAACAGAGATAGGAAGCCTAGTTTCCCACCAGTTTTGGAGAACAATGAAGGTTAGGCTAAGGAATTTATGCTTTAAACTTCAGGTTCTGTAGTTTAGATAGTGGAGAACCATTACCATAAAATAAGCTTCAATTAGCAGGCTGAGGCTAAAAGTGTAAGGACCTGTGGCTGCGGAATTGGAGACAGCTGGTCCAAGCATTCAGCACACAATCTGGTGGGAGCCTGAGTTCTGAATTTCCATACATAAAGGAATAGAATATTTGTATTTGAGAGTTTGCCTAAGGGTTCTGTTAGGCAACTAAATAAATGGATAAACACAACTAAATATTAATGGGTGATAATAGGTTGATGTTTTACTACACTGATGTTGTATTAACATGTATATAACATAGCCCTGCTGGAGACAAACTGACTTTCATGAAGACACAAAGACTAAAGTACACATTTGCAGAATTCTGATAGCTCAATCAAGTGATCTATTGGTAGAAGGAACTCACATGGATTCACTGTGGATAGTATTAACTTACTCTGTAAAAGCACATATTTCAAAATCCTTGCTACAAATCTATTTAGAGAAATTCAATCCCATCTTTTTGAAGATGCTTTCAGATTATTTTAAGCTAGAAAAACTGGATCCTAATACTCAAATGCTCCCAAAATATTTCTACCTCTTTTCTGTTACAATTTTAGACAACACATTTTGGTAAATGTTTGCAGTTTCTTAATAGGCCAGCTAGCAGCACAGCAACTGGTGTTAGGTGGTGGGATTCCCTAGCTTCTGCCGAGCAGTGCTGTTTTCCATAGGATTTAGCAAGTTTGCCGATGCTTCACATTGGATGAAAAGTTTTCTTATCTGCAGTTCTAGAGGCAAATAGTAGATAATGAAGAGATTTCCTGTCATGTCATGAGGAATACCTTCAAGGGTAAACAGTGGGAATGGAAAGTAGCAAATGCTCTTACTTGTTTTCCTGATGCTTCTAGCACTGGTGAAATCAATCTTCAGAGTGGGATGGAAACCTAAGGCTGGCTCTTTGATAGATCCTGGTTGTGCATCTGGCTCTGCATAGTTTTCTTTCCTAAGACATTATAGATCCTTAGGATAAATGAGTTGCCCTTTCAGTTCCATATATAATGCAGGCTATAAACTGTTTATCAGTAATAATTAAATCATTATTTAAATTGTAGGAACATTTTTATAGACATGACTATTTTAAAGTCTGTAAGATATTCCTCATTATTGTTTTATACCTCCTTCTAAAAGATAGTCACATAAAACCTTTTTTTGTTGTTTTAATTTTCTAAATTTTGATGTTAAATTTATTTACAGGTGGATAAACAGAATGATATAAAACATAAAATGTGTTTAAAACACATACAGAATGTTTAATTAAGAACATATTTTGGGTTATCATTTTATAACATAAATTGTACTTAAAACACATACAGAATGTTTAATTAAGAACATATTTGGGGTATCATGAAATCGTTCCAGGGCAATGGAACAGAATATAGACAATTCATCTTAGAGATAAATCCACATAATTCAAATCCAAAGTTTTCCATAGCAATTGTATAATTTTCATTATGCAGTTGTCAAGGATCTCCAAAGGGAGTATGGGAGTTTATAATCAATAATATCTTGAGATTCTGAGGATGAAGTGATACTAAGAAAGAACACTGTTTTTTCTTTTTGCTCTTAGCTTCATTCTTTTTTTCACTCCTTTTAAAAACTAAATATTGCTAACTATTATGAAGAATGGCATCTCTACTATTTGGGATACTTTAATTATTAACTTTTATAACTTATTATTGTTATAGCTCATAAAATATTACAGAACTTCTGGAACACTGGATGTCACAACCTTGAAGGTTTGCTCATTTCCTGGGTAAATTTCTAATTAGAGACTCATGACTCTTATCCTTCAGATATTTTAAGAGGGAATAGCGTTATACTACCTAAGAGGATTGTTTGTAAACTCAAGATATAATTTCTAATTTTAATTTTTGCTTAAGATATTGTTTCTGTTCTTATTGTTTGCCATCAGGGAATAGCTGGTATAATTGCTGCTTTTAAAAATTTACTGCATGTTTTAAAAATTGGCTGAGCTGATATCTAGTCATTAAATATACTGTTCACTCTGTTATTAAAATTCTCTCATTGGATTATGTTCTATCTTAGACTAATATTAATGTTCTATCTTAGACTAATATTAATGTGTTAATCTTACAGTTCTGATACACTTTAACATTCTTGCATTTTGAACACATTTGCATATTTATGCTAGTAGTATATTGTGAGACAGTTGAAAAAGCATTAATGCCAAATCTTCATTATAAGTATATAACAACTGTTTATCTCACTTTTAACTTTTGCCTAGAATTTTTTTTTTTTTTTTTTTTTTTT
>PVJS01062465.1:0-10731 GCA_004027185.1 Glis glis | reverse complement strand
CGGGGATTGAACCCAGGGGCGTTCTACCTCCACGCTACAACCCCAGCCCTATTTTTTATACTTTATTTTGAAACTGGGTCTCACAAAGTTGCAGAGGGCCTCACTAAGTAGAGAGAGAGAGAGCGCTGAGGATGGCCGCGAACCCGGATCCTCCGGTCTCCGCCTCCCAAAGTACTGGGATTACAAGCGTGCGCCACCACACCCAGCTGTTTTCCACTTTTTTTTGTATATACTTTTATTGGAACATTGTAATCACACATCCCATTGAGGTTGAGAGTGATGGGGACATACATGCATATAGTACTAGGTGGGCTTCCCCCTGCTTCCCACCCCACTCCTTCTCCTCCCCACACTCAGAACTGAGATTGGCATTGAGAATCTTGTATATGTACATAGCATCGGTGGAAGTGTTTACTTGATCAAGTCTCCCTCCCCTCCTCGCTCCCCTAGGCTCTCTCCATCACGCCACTGGGATTTCTTCTCCTTTATTTGGAGTCCCTCTTGTGTCCCGGTTTCTCCCTACCTTCCACCTATGAGAGAAAACACGACCCTTCACTTTCTGTGACTGGCTGATCTCATTTAGCACGCTTAACATAATGTTCTCTAGTTCCATCCATTTTCCTGCAAATGACATAATTTTGTTCTTCTTTATGGCTGGGTAAAATTCCATTTTGTAGCCGGGCATGGTGGCGCACGCTTGTAATCCCAGTGTTTGGGAGGCTGAGACCGGAGGATCCGGGCTTGTGGCCAGCCTCAGCTACTTAATGAGGCCTCTATAACTCAGTGAGACCCTGTTTCAAAATAAAGAATAAAAAATAGGGCTGGGGGTGGAGCTTGGAGGTAGAATGCCCCTGGGTTCAATCCCCAGCACCGCCCCCCCCCAAAAAAATTCCATTGTGTGTATATCCCATAGTTTTGTAATCCATTCATCTGTCTACTTTTGTTTATAAAAAACTGGAATTTCTTGTGTCATCCTATGGGTTTTTGTCTACTTGGCTAAAATTGGAGAGTGAAGAGAAATCTCCCTTTCCCCAAAGACACAGGTTTGCCTGCCTGAATTACACGCAGAGCTTTCTCGTCTTCTTTGCTCCAGTAACTGCAGCTTAAGTTACAGCTGGGACCTTAAAACCCCCAAGTTCTATTTTTTTCTTTTTTCTCACTTTCATTTCTATATATGCTAAAATGAACTCTTAGGACTTTTCATTTCAAATATACATTTTTAAAATAAATCTGTTGTATATATTAACTATCAGGGCAGTTCAACTATTTCTTATTCCATCCATTATAATAACCCTATTTTAATTTTTCTTTCTTTTTTTAATGCATCCAAAAGTCCTTTATTTACTTTCTTAGTTGTCGCAACACTTTGGACAGGTATGTATCTGCTCTTTTTCCATAGCTATCCTTTACGGCTTTTTTCAGATGATTCTTGTTGGATATTCAAGGGACTGAACTAAAGGGTGAGTTTGACTTGCCAGGCCCCTTGGAGGGAGCTCGGGGAGCCATGGCACTGAGCCAACACGTGACCACCGACATTCTAAGAATATCAGAGGACAGGGATTCTCTCTCCTAAAACATTCACCAATACCACATCTTAACTACATGGCAGAGAGCTTTAGTCAGTGGTTCCAGAAATTGATCCTGTATTAACAATTGTTTTTTGAAGGGTATAATTTGTATATTTACTTCCTTATAAATTTGAGATGTGGGACATGTATTCTAACTATGTCACTTTAAAAATAAGCATAGTCATTGCTTTCAAGAAGTGCTTTTTATGTTTAATTAAAACTTTAAAAACTTACATAAATCAGTATTTGACTATAAATATTTCTTTAGTGCTAATAGAATTTTCTTTATACTAGAGTGTCTATTAAATGATGAACCTAAATTTCATACATGTTTTTGCTTCGATTTGGGAGGTAGGAATTAGCAGGGGCTGTATATTTAGCATTTATCTGCTGCATAAAATACATCTTTATTTTGTAAAATACTTTCCACTCCTGATTAGCATTGAATTATTTTGCAGGTATGGAAAAGAATCACTGGTTATGCTAATGTATGTAATAGGGAGAACCGTAAGCACAGATCTACAGATCATGGAGGTAAGTACTTTAAATATTATCAAATATAATGATCATTTGGAAACCACTTTTGATAGAATGTATGCTTGATAAAATTAGAATAATATGCATATCTAAATTGTTATACTCTATACTTCCACTGGTGCTAGTATTACTGTGAGGGAGGTGGTTTTTATTTATTTTTTATTTTATTTTATTTTTTTTTTTGCGGTACCAGGGATTGAACCCAGGGGCGTTCTACCTCCGCGCTACACCCCTGGCCCTATTTTTTATGCTTTATTTTGAAACCGGGTCTCACGAAGTTGCGGAGGGCCTCACTAAGTAGAGAGAGAGAGAGAGAGAGAGACAGAGACAGAGACAGAGACAGAGACAGAGACAGGGGGAGAGAGAGAGAGAGCTGAGGCTGGCCGAGAACCCGAATCCTCCGGTCTCCGCCTCCCAAAGTACTGGGATTACAAGCGTGCGCCACCACGCCCGGCTGGGAGGTGGTTTTTAAATCTATCCTTCCCCTGAAATAGACACTGGTCTGTTCATGGAGTATTGGACTTTGTTCTTTCTCCTCTGAATTACTGCAGTGGACTTTGGTCAGGACTCGCTCTCCCAGGCTGCTCTTTCATCCACACCATCCTTCCTGTTGTTGCCAGTTATTACCCCACTCCCAAAACTTCAATACCTTTTCATAGCCTTTAGAATAAATTTTAAACATTTTATTAGCACACGAAGCCTTCATCTGACCACTGCCTTACTCTCTGGCTTCATTTTTGCCCACATTACCACTGAGTGTCAGAGAGCAAGAGAGGTGGACAAATACCCAACACTTTTCCTCTAGCTAAATGTATTGCTTATAGAGTTTATTAAATTGTCATGTTGTTTCATGTTTTCTAGGTTTCAGTAACACTGTACCTTCTTTCTGGGGTACCTTCCCCATTCCCTGTCCTTGGTTGGATAATTCTGAATTGCCCTTTAAGATCCCGTTCTAACTACCTATTCTGGGAATGTTTTAATAAACAGATCTATACCCTCTCCTCTTCCATGTCCCCATACCATCCTATGAATATCTTCATCATAGTACTTACCACATTATCCTGTAATCAGTGTGTAAATATGTCTACCACATGAAGCTATCATGAGTTCCTTGAGGACAGAGGTGGTATCGCCTATGTTTATATTCTAAAATCTTACACAGGGCTTGCCATTTCTTGTATTTGCTTTCCTTGGGGCTGAATTTCTTCTAACCCAGGCTTTTGTTCACATTCAAGGAAGCATAGATAAAGGTTTACATGATCCTTAGCATCCTCAGTTGCAGAAGGAGGGATTCTGTCTTACCTAGCTTCAAGTTCCTGCCCTGGAAAAGAGAGAGAAGAGAGATGGGGCAGAGGGAGAGAGAGAGAGAGAGGACTTTGGCTTGTCCTAGTGTCAATCATTGTGTGTACATGTGAGGGGGTAGGATGGGATACTCTGATTGGTCCAGCCTGTGTCATGTGTCCATACTTGAAGCCAGCCAGCTCAAACTTCAGGCACTGGGAGGGGTGAGATAGAGTTCTACAAGGAAAAAGGAGATAACTATAGCCAGAAACTAAGGTGAGGGGGAAAAGTCAGAAATCTACAAAAGACACACACATATAAAGTAAAACAAGACTAAAATACAAATGCAACTGCAACAAACCCAGTAGCATGAGTAAAATTAGAAAGATTTTTAGTACCAAAAGTTGACAAAAATGTGGAATAATTGGAACTCCTTTATCTTGCTGGGGGGTGGGGAGAGAGACCTAATATGGTTCAACCACTTTGAGAACAGGCAGCTTTTAAACACATTTATTAGACACATCTGACCTAGTAATTCCATTTTTAGATTTTTGCTTAAGAGAAATGAAAACCTATGTCTACACAAAAACTTGTACATGAATGCTCATAGAAGCTTTATTCACATTACCCCCAAACTGGAAGCCATCTAAACGTCCATCAATGGTTTAATAGATTAGAAAATATAATATAACCTCACAGTGAAACACTACCCCAATTAAAAAAGGAATAAATTTGGGTAGCAACATAGATAAATCTCAAGGTGATTATATTCAGTAAAAGAGTCAATTCTGGGAAATGCAAACTAATCTAAAGTGACAAGGGGCAGATCAGAGACTGCCTGGACAGAGGGAGGGGTGAACTGCAAGAGGGCGCAGAGGAACTTTTTAGTGATGGAGATATACTATATCTTGATTGTGACTATGGTTTCAAAGGTCTATACATGCATCAAAATTTATTGATGTGTACAGTTTCAGTAGACACAGTTTATTGTCCATAAATTATATACCAATAAGATTGATCCAAATTAAACACTGGAACCTGGAATTATTCTAATAAGTATAGAAAGGGGCTGTGTAAACAAGAACGGAAACTCAACCTTCCACAAGCAAATAGAGAAAGAAATGGATAGGTCCTAAACGCCTAAAATTTGAGCCTGAGCAATAAAATGAGAAGCAGTCAGTGATGTAGTTGTTATTATGAGAGGAAGAACTGCTAATTCCTGAAGAAATTATCTTTGGGATTTGGCTTGCTCAAGGCTGAGCTGTCAGGACCTGATGAATCTGGGAGGCATGCCCCAAACATGCTGGAATGAAAGCTTCCAGGATCAAGACCAAGTTCCTTGTGTCTTCTTTGTTTTTTTGCGGTACCGGGGATTGAACCCAGGGCATTCTACCTCCACGTTACACCCCTGGCCTATTTTTTATATTTTATTTTGAAACCAGGTCTCACGAAGTTGCCGAGGGCCTCACTAAGTAGTTGAGGCTGGCCGCGAACCTGGATCCTCCGGTCTCCGCCTCCCAAGTACTGGGATTACAAGCGTGTGCCACCACGCCCAGCTTCCTTGTGTCTTCTAACACACATTGGTTCATCTTTGCCCTTAAGGAATCCAGTCAAGTTCTGTAGTTGTCGTTTAACAAATGGGTGAATAAAGCTTGCGTAAATTTAGCAATCCTCAAAGTTTCAAAATCTATGGTCACTAATAGTTTTTGGAGAATGGAAAAAAATTTTGATTTAACATTAAATTATTACAATTTGAAAAATTAGTTGTGTTGCATATCCTTGTCAACAATGCATTAATCTCCAACAGTCCTGTTAGATAACATCAGTTCACATGATAATAACTAAATAATTACTAAAAAGGAGACTGAAAAAGAAGTCACCTGAGTCCCTTGTCCCTACCCACCCTCACAGTTGCCACACACCCCGTACATCTCTGGCCCTGGGCTTTCAGCTCTGCCCTGCCGGAAGCCTGGCCTCCCACATGCTGTAAACATGCGTAGAGCCACTGGTGGTCCTGAAGGCGTCCCACTCCTGCCCACCACTGCAGCAGCCCAATCATGGGGCACACCCCTGGGGCATGGAGCTGGGGCATTTGGCTTCCACCTCTGGCAAGTGTGGTCAGGGAAGGAAAGAGGGAGAGACTTGTTCTCAGCTCCAGAACCTACTTTTCCCTACACTTTTGCTTTTACATTGTAATTAGGCTCCATAGCCCTATTACCATTCAATTTCAAGTGCAGCAGGCTTTAAGGTGAGTTTTGTGAGCTGGTATGGGCACATTATTATCTAAGGGTAATATGTGTTCTGAGTTCTCACTCACTAATGCAAAAACAGAATTTTGGACTACAGTTTGTTCAGTTGGGATCTGACACAGATAATATTGTGGTATATGTCCCAATAACTGAGTTTTAAACCTGATCCAATGAGAGTACTTAGCCAATAGATGAATTCATTGCCAAAATATTTTTTAATTATTTAAAAATTTTTAACTGATATATAAAATTGCACATACTAAGAGCTGTGTGCATGTATGTTAACATCAAATAGATATTTATTGTGATGTGAGACTCCAATGCACCAATAAAAGCATGTTAAAAAATAAAATAAAATTGCACATACATATGCAATAACTTGTGATGTCTCAACATATGTACACATTGTGTAATATTCACATCAGAACAAACCTACCCACATCTTCAAGTATCATTTCTTTATGGAGAAGGCATCCCCCTCCACTATTCTACTGGTCTCTCTCCTTGGTTTATCTGAAATACCTTTTGTTTCTTATTTTCTCTCTAGCTTCTGCATATGAGAGAAAACGGGACTCTTGATTTTCTGAGACTGACTGATTTCACTTACCATAATATTTTCTAGTTCTATCCAGTTTCCTGCACATGACACTATTTTGTTCTTCTTTATGGCTGAGTAAAATCCCATTGTATGCATATACTACATTTCTTTTTTGCAGTACTGGGGAATGAACCCAGGGGCATTCTACCTCCGAGCTATACCCCCAGCCCTATTTTTTATTCTTTATTTTGAAACAGGGTCTCACTAAGTTGCGGAGGACCTCACTAAATAGCTGAGGCTGGCCACGAACCCGGATCCTCCGTCTCCGCCTCCCAAGTACTGGGATTACAAGCATGCGCCACCACACCCAGCTATACTACATTTCTTTATCCATTCATCTGTTGATAGATACTTAGGTTGCTTCCATAGCTTGGCTATTGTGAATTGTGCTGCTATAAACATGAGTACGCACATGCCAATATAGTGTTCCAACTTTAATTATTTTGGAAACATACTGAGGAGTGGTATATCTGAATCAAATGGTGGCCCCATTTCTAGTCTTTTAGGAACCTCTATACTGTATATCTCCGTAGTGGTTATACTAGTTTATTATCCCATCAACAGTGTATTAGCATTCCTATTTCCCCCCATCCTCACCTGCATTTATTATGGTTTATACTTTTATGATTGCCATTCTAACTAGAATTAGGCAAAATCTCAGTATAGTTTTGATTTGCATCTCCCTGGTTGCTAATGATGTTGAACATTTTTTTCATGTATTTATTGGCTATTTGTATTTCTTCTTTTGATTAGTGTCTATTTGGTTCAATTGACCATTTTTTGATTGGGCTATATGTTTTTTAGTGTTAAGTTTTAAAGTTTTTTATATATTCTAAATATTAGTCCTCTGTCAGATTAGTAGCAGGGAAAGATCTCCCATTCCGTAGGCTCTCTCTTCAGACTCTTGGTTGTTTCCTAATTGCACAGAAGCTTCTCAATTTGATATCATCCTATTTATTGATTCTCAGTTTTATTTCCTGAGCTTTGGGGGTCTTACTGAAGAAGTCTCTACCAGTGCCTGTATGTTAGAGAGTTGGTGCTATGTTTTCTGATAGTAATTGCAAAGTTTATGGTTTAATTTATAGGTCTTTGATACATCTTGAGTTGACATGCAAGATGAGCGGTAGATGTCTAGTTTCATTTTTCTATATATGGATACCCAGTTTTCCCAGCACCATATGTTGAAAAGGCTGTCTTTTATCCAGTGTATGTTTTTGGCTCCTTTGTTAAAAGTCAACTGCTGTGTGAATATTTGTTTCTATATTTTCTTTTGTATTCCATTGGTCTATGTGTCTGTTTTGGTGCAATATCATGATATTTTTGTTATTATAGTTCTGTAGTATGAGTTGAAATCAGGTATTGTGATGCCTCCAGCACGGTTCTTTTTTTTTTCTTTTTTTGTGGAAACCCAGGGGTGTTCTACCTCTGGGCTACACCCCTAGATCTATTTTATTTTATTTTATTTTCAGTACTGGGAATTGAACCCAGGGGCATTCTACCTCCGAGCTACACCCCAGCCCAATTTTTTATTCTTTATTTTGAAACAGGGTCTCACTAAGTTGTGGAGGGCCTCACTAAGTAGCTGAGGCTGGCCGCGAACCCGGATCCTCCAGTCTCAGCCTCCTGAGTACTGGGATTACAAGCGTGCGCCACCATGCCCGGCTATATATTTTTTATTTTGCAATAGGGTCTCACTAATTTGCTGAGGGCCTTGCTAAGTTGCTGAGGCTGGCCTTGATCCTGTGATCCTCCTGTCTCAGCCTCCCAAGTACTGGGATTACAGATGTGCGCCACCACATCCAGCCCAGTGTTGTTCTTATTGCTCAGAATTGCTTTCGCTATTCCATATGAATTTTAAGACTTTTTTTCTAACTCTATGAAGAATGACATTGGTATTTGATAAGGATTGCACTGAATGTGTACATTGCTTTTGGTAGTATGGCCATGTTGACAATATTTCTTTTGCCTATCCAAAAACATGGAAGGTCTTTCCATCTTCTAAGGTCTTCTTGGATTTCTTTCTTAGTGTTCTATATTTTCATTTCAGAGGTCTTTTGCCTCTTTGGTTAGATATAGCCCTAAGTATTTGTTGTTGTTGTTGTTGTTGTTTGGCTATTGTGAATGGAATTGTTTTCTGGATTTCTTTTTCAGTGAATTTGTAGTTGGTGTATACAAAAGCTATTGATTTTTATAAGTGGATTTTGTATATGGCTAGTTCACTGAATTTGTTTTTAAGCTCTAGAAGGCTTTTGGTTGATGGGGGGGGGGTCTTCTAAGTATAGGATAATGTCATCTACAACCAGAGATAATTTTAGTTCTTCTTTTCCTATTTGTATCCCTTTAATTTCCTTCTCTTGCCTTATTGTTCTAGCTAGAATTTCAAGTACTATCCTTGTCTTGTTTCTAATCTTAGAGGGAATCTTTAGCTTTTTCCCCATTCAGTATGTTGACTTTGAGTTTATCATATATCGCCTGTATGAGGTTGAGGTAAGTCCCTTCTATCCCAAATTTCTTCATGAATGAGTGTTGGATTTTGTCAAATGTTTTTTCTACATCTATTGAGATGATCATGTGATTTTTGTCCTTGGTTTTACTTATGTGATGAATCACACTTATTGACTTGCATGTATTAAACCAACTTTGTATCCTTTGAATGAAGCCAACATGGTCATGGTATACAATCTTTGAATGTGGTTTTGAATGAATTGCTAGGTTTTTTTTTTTCATCTATGTTCATCAAGGATATTGATCTGTAATTTTCTTTCCTTGAGGTATCTTTATTTGGTTTTGGTATCAAGGTGATACTGGCTTTGTAGAATGAGTTTGGGAGTATTTCATTTCTTTCTATTTTATGGAATAATTGTTTTGTGTATGGTACTGGAGGTTGAGCCCAGAGGCATTATACCTCTGAGCTATACCCCCAGCCCTATTTTATTTTCTACTTGGAAGCAGGGTTTCACTAAGTTGCTGAGAGCTTTGCTAAGTTGCCGAGACTGGCTTTGAATCTGCAATCCTCCTGTCTCAGCCTCCCAAGTACTGGGATTACGGGCGTGCACCACCATGTCTGGCCTAATTCATGGAGTAATTTAAGGAGCATTTGGCTTAATTATTTAAAGGTTTTACAGAATTCAGCTGGGAATCTGTCTGGTCCTGGGATTTTCTTTGTTGGAAAGCTCTTTATTGCTGCTTCAATCTCTCTGCTTGCTATTTATCTATGTAGGTTTTTTATATCCTCTTGGTTCAATTTAGGTAGCTTGTATGTGTGTAGAAATTTGTCGGTTTCTTCTAGGTCTTCCAATTTATTGAAATATAAGCTTTCAAAATGGTCCCTAATGATCCTCTGGATTTCCACGCTGTCTGTGGTGATATCTCCTTTTACATCTCTTATTTTTATTAATTTGTATCATTTCTTTCTTTTGGTTAGGCATATGGCAGTTCCATTTTTAACATTTTGAAAATTAAGTACTGTAATTTTAGAAAATTATAGTATGAAGATTAACTTTTCATACTATAAAATTAATTTTTATACTCTAGTTTTTAAACATTAAATACTATAATTTCATAGTATTTTTCACACTACCTTATTCATTTACATTCCCACATATAGTGTGAAATAGTTCCCTCTTCTTCATAGCTCCTTATCTTTTGTTATTTTTATTTTTTTATTTATTTATTTTTTTTATTTATTTATTTTTGCGGTACCGGGGATTGAACCCAGGGGCGTTCTACCTCCGCGCTACCCCCCCCCCGGCCCTATTTTTTTATACTTTATTTTGAAACTGGGTCTCATGAAGTTGCGGAGGGCCTCACTAGAGATAGAGAGAGCTAAGGCTGGCCTCGAACCGTGATCCTCCGGTCTCCGCCTCCCAAAGTACTGGGATTACAAGCGTGTACCACCACGCCCGGCATCTTTTGTTATTTTTATAATGGCCATTCTAACTGGAGTAAGGTAATAACTCATTCTGGTTTTGATTTGCATTTCCCGATGATTAGTGATACTCAGCACTTTTTGCATGTAACCATTGGTCATTTGTATATTTTCTTTTGAGAAATGTCTATTTAGATCTATTGCCCACTTAATGGAATTATTATTGTTGCTTTTGCTAATGAGTTTTTAGAGATTCTTATGAATTCTGTTTACTGACCCCCTTTCAGAAGCATAGTTTGCAAATATTTTTTCCCATTCTGTAGGTTGTCTCTTCACTGTGTTGACTGTTTCCTTTGCTTGCAAAGGCTTTTTAGTTTGATGACTTGCCATTTGTCTACTTATTTTTTATTTATTTTGTTTTTTTCCGGTACCGGGGATTGAACCCAGGGACGTTCTACCTCTGCACTACACCCCCGGCCCTATTTTTTATACTTTATTTTGAAACCGGGTCTCACGAAGTTGCGGAGGGCCTCACTAAGTAGAGAGAGAGAGAGAGAGAGCTGAGGCTGGTCGCGAACCCGGATCCTCCGGTCTCTGCCTCCCAAAGTACTGGGATTAAAAGCGTGCGCC